>JABUQX010133580.1:0-15000 GCA_015478945.1 Trachelipus rathkii
GTGTTATTATAGTGTGTATATAAGTGTTAAAATGTATAAGTTGGACTATATGATATCTTAATAGGGTCACGAGTTATTATTAATATAATTAATTATATATTATATATAATAATAATATATTAATATATTATATATTATTAATATTATATTATAATTATATAATATTTATATATAAATATTAATTAATATATATATATTATATAATATATATTATATATATATTTAATTAATATTATATATTATATATTATATATATATAATTCATATATTAAATATTAATTAATATATATATATATATATATACTTATATTAATATATACTATATTATATTAATATATATATATAATTATTATATATATATATATATAATATATTATATATATTATATATATACTATATATTAATTATATTATATATATATAATATATTTACATATAATATAATTAATATAATATATATATATATATTATATTATATTAATATTAAATATTTATTATATTTATTTATATACTATATATATATATAATTAATTATTAATTATAATATATATTATTTAATTATTTATTATTTAATTATATTATTATTTATTATAATATTTAATTATTATTATTTAATTATTTTATTAATATAATTATTATTGGGAAGCTGCGGACTTGCTTTTATAAACTTGCTTTCAGTTGTTTAGGATACATAGTGAATGTTAGTTGTTTATGTGATGTGTGTGATAGCAATTTCGTATAGTGTGGCGCGTCGTTCGAGCGCATTTGAGGGATGCCGCGGTGGCGTTACAAACGTGCCACGCGTGTGGTTTTTGTCTGTGTTCGGATGTGTGCTCGAGCTTCTGACGTTTTTATTGACCATCTATGGAGTCCGACGCCGTCATATTATTGCACCGGGGAAACTCGAATCATGATAAAAGACGGTGAGGCCTGAGGTGGCTAAAGGTGAAAGGTTTTAACAGACAATGTGTGGCGCGCTAGTGTGCCACTTTGGCGAGAGGTAGTAAGAACGTTGCTCGAAGATAGATATATATATATAATTATATAAAGCGTGATGTATTTGGATATGTCTGTAGGACGTTTAAAGCAGTGAAGGTAATGGTTGGGAGATGTGATTGTTATGTGGGCTAGTGTGTGTGTATAGAGTAAGAGTGGGAGGTGTTGTGTGTAATTAATATATTAAAACGTAGATGAGATATATATAAGAGTATAGGTTTATGACTATGTGAGTGTGGACAAGTTTCCGGTGGTGAAGATTTATGAAACTTACTTAATGTTTACAAATACATTATATTACAATAAATTAAATTATTTGCTAATTAAATTTATATACTTATATATATATATTATATATCACCCTATATATATTATATATAATATATAATATAATATATATATTATTATATTTATATATATTAACCTATATATTAAGATATTATATTATATATTAGTTATATTATATATCATACTATATATATATATAGTTAATATTATATATATAGTATATATAATAATAGTTAAATAAGATATGAAATTTTGAATAAATATTAATTAAGTGAGTCGAGTTCTTCTAAATAAGAATATCAATAAAAATATTTGGTAATACCGCTTTTAAAAACGGGCGTCGTTTTCGTGTCAAAAGATAAAATATGAATTTCGAGAACTCTCTTAACACATGCTGTTCTAATATATACACAGTACGAGCAAATAATAATATACTCTTACTTTAGTTACGTTGAATTAACACTATCACTATAAGGCAATATAATTAGGCACTAAGTGCTAACTTAGCGTTCTTTGTGTCAAGTAGTTTCTTTGCCAGAGAAAATTGCGGACTGATGTGGCTCGCTATTCGAGCAGTTCTTCTAGCATTTTTAATTCCTTGTCGAAATACTACTCGTGTCGGACCCAGTGTGATGGTCTGTGAACTAAGCTCAGAGAACTTCTGGCTTTAAAATATACAGGCACGTATCGAATTTATTAGAACG
The DNA here is from genome assembly GCA_015478945.1 of Trachelipus rathkii. Lineage (NCBI taxonomy): Eukaryota > Metazoa > Arthropoda > Malacostraca > Isopoda > Trachelipodidae > Trachelipus > Trachelipus rathkii. The sequence continues at coordinate 1,988 of JABUQX010133580.1, forward strand.
TGGTACGAGTAGTGTATATAATTTTTGCCGCATGTGAACTCCCAGTGTTCTAAATATTACCGACCCCGACGAAACGCGAATGATCGCAGTTTATACAGATTTGCACACCCTTAAAATAGCCTTTATAGTGGATTACCTTTAAAATAGATTGGGATGGTTTCTTAAAAAATTTGGTGTTCTTTATAAAGAACAATTCACATTTGAGTAGATTATACATACAAAGATATAATCACCCGTGGTGTTCTCGTTCAATTACGAAATAGGGTTTCATCAAAAATTGCGGGATTTATCTCACACTGATGAAAACAAACTAAAGTATAATAAAACAAAATAGGGTTACAAATCGGAAAAAGAGGTCAAGGCTACAACACACATATAAATACATATAAAAGGTGAACGAATTTTCAGCAGTATACGTGCACCCAGGAGGAGATCAGAGGTGTCCAATAATAGGCGTCGTCGGTGTGTCAATAATAGAATCAATGTATAGGAATAAGTACAAGAGGTCGTTCGATAATATAAAAAAAGTGTCCTAAGCGCAGGCCAGGTTCATCTGCATCTCTCTGTCTCACTCACCCACGCACGTTCTCTCGATCCGGAATAAGGAACTTGATATTTAAAATAACCTTGTAAGAGAGACTTGAAATGAGACATATATCAATAAACTTAACTGCTAAGACTTAAACTGAAACTAAATTTGTTTATTTTTTTACTCAGCACTCCTGAATATATCATTGGAAGTATGTTTATATAATTAATTCGTAATATGTATTCAAATTTATTTATATAATATTAAATTATAATTTAATATTAATCTTCTATTATATAATCATATACATAAATAAAAAAAATTAAAGGATACTAATAATAAATATATTAAATAATAAATACATAGTTATTTACTACATAAAGCATTGTTAGATATATGTGATGTCGTGGATTTAGACACAAACTTGATAAACCCATGAGTATTCAAGTCATACTATATGTCGCATACTGATTTATATGTATATTCTATTATTACTATATATACTAAATTATATATATACTAATATATATATTATATATATTAATATATATATATATATATATATATAATATATTATATATACTTATATATTTTATATATTTATATACTATATATAGTATAATATTAATATATATTATATATATTATAATATAATATATTATAGGCCAGCGTTTCCATTGTCCGTCTATTATGTATATCTTAAAAAACTTTAAATACTACATGATAAAAAAGGATATCACATTTTCGTGGAATAATCAGCCGTAAATATTAGTTAGCTCACTTTAGAGACGATGTAATTATGTTATTGATATAATTGTGAGTGAGGACAAGTCCTCAGTGTGACACATTATGTCATAAATCGACTGTAGGTAATATAAATTTAGACTATTAAAAGTTAGCTTACGTCTTGAGAAATAAGTAGATCTCAAGAGTTCATATACATAAAATATTAGTGACTCACTAGTCATCTTTATAACGCAGTTCTGATATAAAAGAGGAGAGTGATCAGAAATTTCATGTGAATGTGAGGTTGAGAGATCACAAGATAATTTCGTCTATAGTGTGCGGACGGAATGCACGTAGAGCAAAGGTTAGAATATCTATCTGTGATGGTAATTGTTTATAAAGTGATCATAATGATCTCATGATGGACGACGCTTAGGATCATACACTCATATAAGGGTATGTTGTTAACTGTAGGATTGAATGTTATATTAATGATAGTGAAACTTATGTAACTGTATAAAAGAGGTATAGATACTATATTTTTAACAATTAATTAGTTTACATAATGGATCAATCTTTTAAGGGGTGTGTTTAATATAGAGTGTGAAGATAAGAATTTAGATATAAAATGAAGAAAATGTAAAAACGCTAATTTAATGAAGTTATAATGTGTTAGGTATAGTTAATAAAGGATAATAGGAGTACGGCACATCTAGCAGGAGGGTTACCGAGAGTGAGGAAGAACTCAGAAGGTATAGCATAGTGTGTGTGGCAGTGGGGGAATGTTTTCCCATAACCCCGTAAGGAGGGGCGGAGGAACCGTGGCACAGAGCGACAATGGATGATTCAGTCGCTCATTCCATATAAGTGAAGAGCGGGGGTTCGGAGATCGCTCTCTCATCACCCGTGGGGAGGGTGGGAAATGTAGTCCTCTGACCGAATTGACTCGGCCTGGGTATAAGATTCCGGAAGGCCCCGAGAAGAAGCCAAGACAGCCTGCCAACTTCGGAGCGTGCTAAATTAAAGGAAGTCTTGGATGTAGAGGAATTGATTCCTAGTTGGAGGATGGCAGTATTATAAGATGTTAGACTCTCACGCGCCATAACAATGTTTTGTAAATGGACGGCCGTAAGAAGCGTTTTAGAGGGTTAACGTTTAACGGTTAAAAATGAGTTGTAAAATTGTACCTTTGTCTGCCCTCACAACACTTTATTGACTTCTCTTTTCTAAGGAAATATTGATTCTTTTTTTTATTTATTAGTAAAACAATAAAGTGATTTGGGTATACTGAGATGTCTTAAGCTGACCTATAAAAAAATGGTATATTGCGTGAGGTTTGTATCCGCCTGTAACGCATCCGAATAGTTGATTTTAGAATACACTCACTCGTAAGTGGGCTATGTGGAAAGTCTGATACTCTATTCAATTAGACTGCGGCTTATAAATTCTCATTAATAAGTGAATTATAATAAAGTGAGACGGTATAAATTGATTAATAGAGGTACTTTACTTTTCGTATCATCGCGTTACAATATATTACTTTCATACTTAACTTATATTTCGTTTATCAGTTAGCTAATGCTACGTAATACCCCTCACCTATTATTACCCCTAAGTACTTGAGGTAGTAGAATAGAGGTGTAGGTGAATGATTAATATATATATATATATATTATATTAATATATATTATATTAATATATATAGCCGCTCTACCGTAAACGGAGTTGCAATGTATATAAAATAATAATTATAAACATACTAATAAGAATAATAATAAATCAATTATTTTGATTTATAAGCAAAAATAATCTTATATCGAGAGATGAAAACTATAAAAATAAAATATTATTTTCATTAATATATATTTAATTTAATATAATCAACCTTAATTTTTTTTAAGTTAATATAATATATATATATATATATATAACTTAGTACCTGGTACAAGCGTGACGTGTGTTGAATTGAGCCGTTAGAGAAACTCACGCTTGAGCCAATTACTTACGTAATCCTCACGGAGAAGAATGGCGGGATATGTGTTTGCTTTTTACATAATGGAATAAATAGGGTAAAATTTGAGAGTTCAATGTCATGTTAGAAACAATGATTAAATATATAGGTGTGTTCTATGTTATATTATCCTTTTATTATAGGTAGGGTTTCAGAGCCGGGCGGATGGGAATAAGTAAGTGGGGGAACGAAGTCCCCCGTACGTCTACTACCTAGGTATATGACTTAAGGCTCCCGAGAAAATCACCGTGAGATCCTATGCACAATCGTGTGAATCTTAGTGATTAAACCTAGTGAGTGTGAGATTATATATATATAATATATATATCCTTATAGTTATTATAAAAAATAAATTATCAACATTTATGGCTCTCAACCTTTATGTCAAGTGTACTCCTTACGTGAGTAATGCGTCGTAGCTGTGTTTCTGATGTGCTCCTCAGATAAACGCGTGGGTATATGTAGTGTATATGTCGTGTTGCTCGCATAGTTGTGTCGAAAGCTATGTTGTTTGAATAGCTATTTTTGAAATCTTTTTGTAAACGGATATGTGTGTGTTTTGTTTTTGTGTTTTAGTGTGGTCAGTGGAGATAGATGAGATATCTGTCTCCTGATTAAATACTAATTAAGGATGTTCATTTATTTATATATTCATACACTATAGTACAGCTGAGTTTAAAGTTTCCCATCTACACATCTGCATGATTTAGCCTATTATTCATGAGAGTGATATATCTGTGAACCAATATATATATTACATCATTTTATATATATATTATATATAGTATAGTATATTAATTATATATATATTATATCGTATATATATATAATATTAATATAATATATATATAAATATATAATATATATATATACTTATATATTATATCTATATATATATAATTAATTAATATATATATATATTAATATATATATATATATAGTTAATAATAAAGGTTTTCAACAATATATCTTTAAAAAAAAATTGTATGTAAAAATTAATCTGTGAATGAATTATTTATTTATTTATTTTTTTTAATTTAATTTAATTTAGAATATATATTTTTGTTATAATGATCTTTTATTAAAAAATTTTAAAATATAATATGTCACAATAATAACAAACTATATATCATAGTTTTTTGAAGCTCTTAGGCAAAGAGATTGCATATAAACAAATTTAGAGAGTGTGTTGTTATCTTTATCGCATTTCATTGTCGGCGGTAAATTGTTACAGCTTCAAAAGTTTACAAGAGGTTTCCAGGAAGAGACCTGAGCATACGCACACTTTTGAGATTTAAAAGAGTATTCCATATTATCTTTATTGTAATTCAATTTCACTCTCGCATTGTCATCTTAACTGTAAATGGCATTAAAGAAACCTCAGAAGGGATTATACATGGCTTATTATATGACTTGTTGCAAAGTATTTTTGAATAAAGAAATGATGTAGTCAATAGTGTGAGAATAGAATTGACCTAACACTAGTAATGAGTGTTAATATCTCAAAATTCGTGAGTAAAATTAGGAAAAACACATTATTGGGAGTTACTTAGAGTGACTCGAACTACCGATTAAGGACTCGTTGTATAATACTCTAGAACAGGGTGCGTTTGATATTTTATACTGATATATTTGTTGTTTCACTATTCTATACTTTTTAATGTTTTAGAGATATATACACACAGATTGCTTTTATATCGCTTAATTAGTATATTATTTATCACTATATATTGATGTTTGATAAAATTAGTGATAATAATAAACTCTGAAATTTAGTGTATAAACACGTGATATAATGAATGATATGTTTTAGTAACTTAGATACGTATTATTAATAGATCTCAATGTAGTTTTCTCTTTATTTTATCAGCGGTTTAGTAAGTTCTTATAGTATGTATAATAAGCTATAGTGGAATTCAGGCATTAGGGGGCGAATAAAAGAATAATCTTCTTCATCTTTCAGAGTTTCCGCCGGACAGTGTCATATTTGTTATTGTGAGTTAATGCAGTATTACAACTTGCAGTGTGATTCACAATTATGATTACTTATTATATATATATATATATAATACTCAGGTATATATTCTATTATATTATATATATAATATGATATATCTTATATAATATATATTATTCTTATTAATTTTAATATATTCATATTCATGCATTTTATATTTTGCTAATCCAATGCTTTTTTATTATCTTTTCCCTTTGCTCTGAATATTTCTATCTGATCGATAATAATAGAATAATAAAATAAAAAAGTTTACATTTTACCTATTTTTATCATGAAAAAATAATTTAACTGTTATTTGCTAAAATCCCATTTTCGATCCTTGCTCGCGACCTAGATCTAGCAAGTGTGGTGTATGGTTGGGTCAAAGAAAAATTTTACTTGAATAACGTCATATTATCGCCATCTGCCACTAGAAAAAAGATATAGATATATAGGTGTGACGAATAGAATGAGGGGGATAATAAATCTTCATAGCATATTGTCGACAAATAACTGGAAGCAGTAAGATTCTATTTAGAAAGGAGCAATATTTCACATTCGATCGAACCATATTGTAGATATCGATCTATCGGCTCAACGTCTAGAAGAGATAAGCACTCTCATCTGTATCATTTATCGATTAACCTCTTAAATTACAATTTTTCCTAGAAATCTTTTTAATTTCATTTCTATTTTGGTTTATCTAATTCGCTTTTATTCAATCACTTTAATAAGTTTATCAAAACTTGGTAATAATAGAGTTCAGATGACAATTAATTTGTAATTATGGTGTTATAGCTTCTCCATCCCAGATTCCAATAAAATAGTTAATTTAACATACAATTTGTATATTCGAATTTGTATATTAGTCTATTTAGTGATTTAAGGTTAACTCGAATTTAAAAATTTGATATTGTGTTTGTACATGTATAAACTTATGAATGATATTTGATATGGAATTTCGATCAAACAACGATTCCCACTTTCCTCGCTGAAAGTATTGAAGTTCAGTGACACCATCATCTTTCTTGTAGAGTAACACTAGAACTTACATCCTGATACTTCGTTCTGTCATAACCCTCCAACTAAACGTCATCTCTCACGACTTTTCCCTCTTACTTTAAACATTTCACTCTCTCGAGACATCCAAATTTTCTTTTTCGGTCATACCTCCCTTCTATTCTGAGAATTTCGGCGACACGACGCTCTCCAGAGTCATGGCCAATATTCTACCTCGAATCGAAACTGGGTGATCGATCAATATATACCTATCTATTATTATCATAATATATATATATTACTAAATTATAAATTTCTTTTAATTTACTTATTATACATTTATATACCTTATAATAAAATAGCATTTATTTATATATATATATTATATATATATATTAATATTTTGTTTCTCAAATATGTTATTTTTTGCAAACTAAATTATTTAAATTATTAGTATTAAAAATTTAATTGTTATTTTATGAATTTCAGTCTATTCATAATAAATTTATATATGTATTAAGGGTATTGCAGAGTGGTCGCTCAACTAAACCGCGCCCGAGAGATCAGAATATAAATGAATATCAATAATAAATCTTCATTTTCCTCGACAGTAAGTCGTACTTATTATACTGTCCAGGATACTAATCCACTCACACAAGAAAATAAGTGAGTAAATAATCCGTTAATAGTGAAACAGTTATAGGTAAAAATAAGAGACACAAAATAGGGAACAATCTTTTACCTCACCGGTGAGAATTGAACAGAAGCGAGGTGCACTAGATTTAAAAGAACTACTGTATTCGAAATGTCTCCTCACGCAATTGCGTCAAGAAACAATAGCACAAATTGCTTGCACGTTTAAAGACATGTTATTGAAACATTGTCCTCGAGATACACACTGTTGTGTAGGAATGTGTGATAGAATCATATTGACTGTATGTTGCTTTTTTCAAATGTGTTGCAAATCAGAAGGTTGTTTTGGGATTGTTGTGGTAGACTCAGATTGAGAAATGCCGGCTGACAGGCGAATAGTCAGCGATGGTGAGGAAAAGGTCAGGGAGACCTCGGGGTAGGGCCATGCCCAACCCTCTTGGCCTGCACTCGGTCCCTTGTATCACTCCTGTAAAAACCAGGTGTATAGTTATGGTAAGTTCACAATGACAGATTCCAGCACGTCCATGGCACAGGCTGTCCCTCATCTTGTCTTGGAAGAGGCATACAACGCTTTTCGTTTTGGGAGATGACTTGTGTGCAGAAGAAATCTCTTAGACTTGTAGGTAAACATTGGTATATTCAGTTTTTATTGAAAGAATAATCTTTTACACAACTAGAAAAATCATAAATTTTCTTCTTTAATGATATAAATTTCAGCAAATTAAAAAATCACCCTAGTGAGTAAGTTTTCATTCAACCATTTCATTCAAAAAATCCTCTCATATTCCCCCTTTTCCTCCCCTATCCTCCTCCTAATCCATTCCCCCTTCCTCCCCTTTAAACCCTCTCTCCTACCTCTCTTTCTTCCTTTTTTTTATTTCTTCTTTCCATTATTCTTCTTCCTTCTTCCAAATCAAAGAAATAATTTATCTTATGTTTTTCCAATGAAAGAAGCAATTCCAGTGTCTGTTCTAACGCATCTTATGTTGATTTCCTCTTCTCGCCTCTCCACCGGCCCTCTATGCCTTCCACTCTTATCCTTTCAAAATCAAATCAACAATTCTTCTCCTATCTTACCAATCATATCAGCAATTCTTTTTTCTTTTTTACCAATCACAGCAACAATTCCTCTCCAATCTTCTCAATACAAACAACTTACTTCGCTCTTCTTAAAACAACATCCAATTTTTTAATCGGTAATGGCATTTGCAGGGACTCGTGTGGGTTCTTTGTAGCCAGTGTCGACAGTTTTGGGAATTAACGTAACCCGACAGATGAAACCGATAACCAACCGCGTGGTTGCGACGGGACATATACTCGATGCTTTAACCACTGAGCTATCCCCCCAGCCACCAAAAGTTGGGTTTCAAGAACAGTTCTTAAATCCAATCGAGCTCCCTTCAGGCGACATTCACCAGGTGCCGCTGTCTTATCCTCTTTCTTATATTTGTAAGTGTTTTAATATTTTTTCGCATTTTATTATTTTAGAAACATTAAACAAAAACAATATATTTGAAGGTAAAGAATTACTGCCTATCTCCGGGATTGAACCACCGCGTGTTGCGACTGACGGACAATACTCGATGCTTTACCACTGAGCTATCGAACCCAACCCAAAAATGTTGGGTTCAAGAACAGTTTTAAAGCAATCGAGCTCCCTTCAGGCGACATCACCAGTATCCCGCCTGTCCTATCCCTCGTTCCTAATAATTTGTAGGTGTTAAAATTGCATAATCCAATTTTTTATTTAGATCTTAAAAAAAGAACAATAAGTGGGAAGGTAAAGAATACTGCCTTCTCTGGGATTGAACACCGCGTGTTGCGACTAGTATATTGTCCTCATTCGCAACACGCGTGGTTCAATCATGCAATATTTAACACCTACAAATATTAAGAACGAGTGATATGAAGACTGGATACCTGGTGATGTCGCCTTGAAAGGGAACTCCATTGCTTTAAAACTGTTCTTGACCCAACTTTTTTGGGTTTGGGGGATTAGCTCAGTGGTAAAGCATCGAGTATAATTGTCCTCAGTCGCAACAGCGGTGGTCAATCCCGGCGAAGGCAGTAAATTCTTTACCTCCAAATATATGTTCTTTGTTTAATTATATAAATAATATAATATATATAATAATTATATATTTATAATATCTTATATTATATATATATATATATATATATATATATAATTATATATATTATATATATATATTATAAATATATAGTATATATATAATTTACCTTATAAATTCAACTAGTATATGTTTCTGTCGAAATCCTTATCTATATATATTTATAAATATAAATACATATGTATATATATTTTGTATAATAATATATATTATTATATAATATATATATATATATATATATTTGACATACGCAGGATTTTTTTGGGCCTAGATTCTGCCCCCCCCCTTATCCCGCATGTTAAAAATTGAATTAAGTGGAAAATTGAAATTCTTTAGATTTCTCTTAGAATTTGTATTTGAGATGTAATGTACTAAAGAGAACTGAGAGATATTTTAAGAGAATTAGGAAAGATGAAAAAAAAATTTCAGCTTTGCACATAAATTTGAAATTATTATTATAAGATTATAAGAGATTATAAAATTTTATTTTATCAATATTTTAACGTTGATTAATAACCTCTATCTTTTGTTTAAGAACTCTATTTAAAGCTAATCCTTTTTTTCTTTTGTAGGAATGGAATAATAGGAAAACAAGAATTATCAACAAAATAGTTTAAATTTTAACTAGACATTAGAGAACAAACTGCGAAACGTCGTGAATTTGTAGATTCAGCAAATTGGTCGATTTGCTTGATCGTTGGTTATTTTTAAAGCCAAGTGTTTATGAATAAACAGTAAAGCAAGTCCATTCAGTCTATTTTCACATGTGTTCCTCAAATACTTTTTAACTAATTTCAGTTTAGAAAAGCTTCGTTCATCTGAAGATGTAGAAACAGGAAATATTTTCAGTACCTTATTCCAGCCAACTGTGACGTTTTATATGACTAAGTTCTATCAGCATTCGAATTCTTCAGAGACGACTTAATTGGATTTTACGACCAAGTCTTCCTTGGAGAGTGGGAATTTTGGAGACAAAAGTGGAAAGGATCTCAAGAAAAACCCATAGATGTCCTCGCCGGATTATAGACAAATGCGCAGAAAATTTGTTCCCAAATATAAACGTAGTGTTGAAAATAACAGTATTTTTATATTTGGGAACAAGTTTTCGACTCCTTCGTCTAATCCTGCGAGGGTACTTATGGGGTTTTTCTTGAGATCCTTTCCACTTTTGTCTCCATAATTCTCACTCTCCCAGGAAGTCGACTTCATCATAAGAACCAATTAAGCCGTCTTTGTAGAACTCGAATGCTGATAGAACTTTGTCAAATGATACGTCATAGTTGGCTGGAATAAGGCACTGAAAATATTTCCTGTTTCTACATCTTTAATTGAACGAAGCTTTTCTAAACTGAAATTAGTTTCAGAATCTTACATATAACTACAACATTCGTGATGGTAAGCAACTTGAACTTTTTTTTTTTTTTTTTTTTTTTTTTTTTTTTTTTTTTTTTTTTTTAATATTCTTAGCATTTGTTTCTAAGTATTTTTTTTTAGGAAAGATTGCATTCTTTCACTTACTAAAAAAGCTTCTAAGTCGTTACGTATTCCGAAGAACTTTCAGAATTTCTTTTCACCAACAATAATTATTCCCTTTCAGTTCGGAGCTTGTACCACCAGGCACATATGACGGTACGCCGCGGGGGATCTTAAACCAAACTCTGAGAAGCTTGGTAAGATCTGTAACCTTTGGGTAGCAATAGTCAATGGGAAGAAAACCGAGTTGCCGTCTCTCCCTATCCAAGGTGGAAAAGGATACGAAAATGTATGCGTTGACGGAAGAAGTTCTGTCTCAAGTATATGATTACTAAGGATACCAGGCACCCTCCTGTTTAAACTTAACCTTCTTGAAACAAAGAGAGGCCATACTAGTTTGTTTAATGACGTATGAATATTAACAAAAGCTATAGCAGGGGGCATGATCTAAAGAGGCTTCTAGCTGACTCAAAATTTTAGCTGCCTACTCGTATTTCAATTTAAATTTCCATGGTGTCATTAAAATCCTAACAGATAAGGGACCCACAGTCCTTGCAAGGCCAGGTGATGAAAGGAGATTTACCGTCGTCTGATAAAGCCCCTCAGGAGATGAGTCAGTTGATATATAGGAGCATCTACAAAGGCTCAGTCTGACTCAGTTGAGCTTCTCAAAAGAGGCAGAGAAACTGTACAAGTGACTTGTGAAGAACGGCACTATCCTTCAAGAACCTGTAAACTGGCACATGTGCCTATTCATTGGATGTCGAATAATCTAACATTTTATCGTTATTTACTATCATAATATCTACTGCTACTTATCCTGCTTCATATTTTACTATTATACAAATTTACTATACAAAAAAGACTGTCGTAAACTTTTCAACAGGCAATTTCAGTCTAATGGCATCTTCAGAAGAAGCCATCTAAACTCGATCAAAATGTAATCAACATATTATTATCATATGACAATAAGGCTTAATAATTATTACCGATTTCTAGTTCAATTGCCAAAAATATGTGAGTTATGCTTAGGTTGCCGAAATTTATTGTTTTTTCATTCATAGTTAACCCAACAAGTCGAGAGTTTTGTACTAAAAACTGTTCTCATATGTTTTAGGTAAGCTCTTTCTTCCTATTGGAAAAAGTCGAGCTTGAAGATAAGAAAATATCAATTAAATACATCTAAAGAGTATTTCTCACAAGCATAAATTAAAGTTGAAACAAATAACATTCCTTGACTATCTTATTCTCCATGATAGCTTCGACTTTATATGCTACCAATATAATGTTGAGGTCCTTCACTTTTTAAAATATACTACTGTAGAAAGTGGATCAGTGGAGTTTACCAATTTAATTCACTCTCGCATCTCAAGGAAGACCAAAACTTTCTATGACATTTGTAGAGAGAGAGAATGGCAGCTCTAGTTTTAGTAGCTATGGTTTCCTTTGTTTTCCAATTACGGGAATTGAATGAACTGGATGAAGATAGGCCTCGTTTGGTTCATTAATTTCATTCATCGTTTGGTTCATTAATTTCATTCATCGTTTGGTTCATTAATTTCTTATTCGTTATACCAGGGATTTGAAGCCGGTAAAATATTTTATGGCTAACACATAAAAAAAAAATTTGCAAATATATTAGTCTTCATCAATGATTAAAGTTAAAAGAAAAAAACCCATTTACGTTCACATTTTAATTTGTATTAAAACAAATTCAGAAATTACAGACCATTAAAAAATTTACTAAATCAATAAACATTCCCAGTGCAAGATCAAATACTATATATTAACTGTTAATGGTAGAAAGATTTTTAATTAACTAATTTATTAATTAATTAGAAAAATCATTGTATAACAATTAAAAAAAAGAAAAGAAAAAGATGAATAATGCAGTTTAAATATTTTGGATAATTTAATTATTCTTACTAAAATAAACATTTTGATTCTTTTAAGTCTATATTCTTTTCAATTTAAAATTATGTAGGTTTAAAGGTCTGTTCCTAAGAATAAGATTGCCTCCATAAAATATTTTTTTAAACGTGTTCATAAATAAGGTTTTATGATTTTTATAACTGAAAATAAACGTTCCAAATTGACTCGCCTTGAAAGGATGACAAGAAGTTGTACTACATCTCTTACAGATCCAAGAGTATTTTCGATTGTTTCTTCAAGAGATATTTTTGAAACAGGATTATATTTTTTAATTTTATAAAAAGATTCCTAAACTTGAAACTCTAATTTGCTCAGTGAAATAAGAGGAATGACATGTAGTGCTGCTTCAAATTTTAAAAAGAGAACATTTCGCTTTTTATACTATATTGTTTATCACACATTTCTTCAAAATCAAACTCATTACTATCGAAATTGGGGGAAGGAGATGTTGATGATGCCGCTGCTGCAATAGTTTCAGCTTCCTCACTTTGCCCTGACAACCCTGGCTGAGACTATGTATGTGAAACATCTTGGATGTTTTTCATTCTGATTTGTATATTA
>JABUQX010133580.1:20000-22500 GCA_015478945.1 Trachelipus rathkii
TATGGAAATGATGTAAGATAGTCGGTTGGTCAAGCGGATGTATAGAGGCGAGTGGAAATAGACAGGATGGAAGAACTAAGAAAAAGTGTATTGAGTCAGTAACGGAGTGTCCGAAGGAATGTTAATTTAATTCAAGCTAGAAGAATGGTGCATAATAAGAGTGAATGGCTGGGTTTTGTGAAGGGGCGTTGACGTGGGCCTGGCCCAGGAGATCAACCCAGGCACTGAAGAGGGTCTGTCGAGGTGTTAAGCCCTAGGGTGGATTTCTGGCAGCGACGGCTCGCACTTAAGGGAATGAAGGGGCTTTCTTTTCGACTTGCGCTATGTTTTCTAAACTATTCTGTTTCCGGGGTATGTAACGCTCCCCATCCCCACTCTGGGGGTGTATGGAGAGGACAAAGAATGAAAGAAAGTTTACGAAACAGGCATGTAAGATTCTACCATTAGGATAAAAAAAATAGGTGTAAATCTTCCAGGAAACCCATGGTCGATTTCTTAAACAAGCGAATTCAACTTATAACAGAACAGTTCCAAAGCAGAATCTTCTGAGGCATAAAGACATGTTTAGCCAAGATGAAAGGCAGACATACTGATTATTTTTCTGTTATTTCAGGTGTGGAAGATGATGAATAATAAGCGCAGTGGAAGCAGATGTTAATGACGGACGGCAAGATGTAGGAAAAGTTTTTATAATTAGCGAAATCGGTCCAAAGACCGGTTGTAGTTAGATACTATTTTTAACTTTACTATGAGTTGTTTTTTGTACTGTAATTAATTTTGTTTTCTTTTCTCACTTACAGTTGTTAAGTTTATTAATCAAATGGTAAAAAGACAGAATAATTAAAAGTAAATGTAGAAGAGATAAAAGGAAAATAACCAGAAGTGGATGGTACAGTGGCACAGTAGTAAGAAGTCAGAATACGGATGGAGAAGGCTAATGAGAAGGGAATGGAATAGAAAGTGGTTTGTGGTAACAATATAGGAAGGATAGTGTGTGAGTAATATTTAAGTAGTGGAGTTACTTCTATATTTAGAAGTACCTTTATACCTAGTTGATGGCTGATCGATCAGAGATTAACGGGTTTGTATTATATCTATATTAAATTTTTATGTTATAATCATATAAGTAATTAGATAGTAATTTATCTATCCCTTAATACCCTCGCGAGTTCGGGTGCCCAAATTATACGCGCAAGTACTCGTGGGTCATATTTTGCCCACACCATATTTTTAAGCTTTTTTTTATTTTTTGCCACTTTTTAGGTACGGATTATGTAATTCAGTCCTTTTAAAGTTGTTCTGTAGAGTTTTGTTAATTTTTATTTGTTATTACTATTTTTAAAAAAATTTTGAAAATTGAAAAAAAGTGGCGACCTTGCGCGGATTTTTTTAACCAATCAGCAAAAAAATAAAAAATTAAAAAAAAAAAAACTATACATAGAAATTTGTTTAAATTTGGCTGTTATATTCCTAGATACGTACTAAATCAATTTTTTATATCAATATAGCCCAACAAATTAGCTGAAAATATTTATATTCGAAGTATTTGTGGGTCATTTTTTGCCCACGCCACTTTAGATCTTCGTAATTTTTTTATTTTTCAACCAATTGTTATGAAATTTTGTGTACATATATTTCAACATGTCCCTAAGGAATACCTGGAACGAGAAAAAGATTGAACAAAAAAAAGTTTGATTTTTTTAATAAAAGAAAAGGTGTGGGCAAAATTTAACCCACGAGTACTCGCGAGGGTAATTAATTAATTAATTAATTAATTAATTAAGAAGTAATTCTTTGTTGTTGTTAACCTACAAACGTATTATTTTCCTACCTTCATCTTTCTACAAGAGTTCTTCTTACTGAGTAAGTGATTGTTGTAATTATTTCTGTTGCCACTAATTTTTATCACATACATTTTAATTGTTGTTCCCCAAGAAAACTAAAGGCACATTAAAATTTCTAAGAAAGTTAAATCTAAAAGTAGTCTATGTGCTCTAAATTTCAAATATAATCAGTGCAGGCGTTAAACAGATTATTTTAATTAAAGTAAATTACCATATAAATCCGGATATCTCAGAACGGTATCAAAGAGTAAACATATACATAATAGTAAGTTAACAAATACATATCAACGAAAAATAACGACGACTTTAATAACAACATTAGACAGAATACTTGTAACATTATCTATATAACGATAATGGTAATTAAAAAATAACGACATAATAACTTCTTTTTTTTGAGTTAATATACAGGACCCACCACGGATCACAGAGAAGAGGCCACACTGGGTTAAATAATCAACTCCATGGGTGGGTCCTGGCTTATACATATTTTAAATGTCAAAGAAAATTTGGATGGCGAAATGAATATTCAGTCAAAAATAAATAAAAACTAAATAAAACGATGCCCTTACACAGGTATAAAAAAAGAAATAAGTAAAGTTAAAAAAAGGACATTAGGTAATAATCTTCCTCCTCTCAAAATAGATAAATAGTTA
>JABUQX010133580.1:25000-26093 GCA_015478945.1 Trachelipus rathkii
AATTCTTTCATAACCCCATCCATATACAAATTGAATAACCAAGGAGACATAACACAACCCTGTCTCACTCCGCTATTAATCCTAAACCAATCACCATTGACACCATTTATTCTTACACATGCTTCACTATCGTCATACATACTTTTGATTCCATTCAGAAGCCTACCACCAACACCATATATCATAATACCTGCCATAAAGCTTCCCTATTAATCCTATCATACGCCTGTTGTAAATCCATAAAACCTAAATATAATTTATTCTTCTTCTCCCTCATTTTCTCCATCATTTGTTTCAATGTAAAGATTTGATCCACACATCCTCTACCACTCCTAAACGCATCTTGTTCTTCACCAATCAGTCCCTCAGTCACTCGACGCACTCTTTCGACCAAAATACCAGCATATATCTTCCCTACAACACTCAATTAAACTTATTCCCCTAATTTCTACAGTTACCCTTTTCTCCCTTACCCTTATACAAGGGTACTTATTACCTTTCTCCTCCAATCCCTTGGAACTATACCCTCCATAAACGCTTTATTACAACTTCAAATCCAATCAATCACCATCTCGCCTCCGCTCTTGATCATTTCACTAGTAATTTCATCTATACCTGCAGATTTACCATTCTTCAACTTTCTCACTCTACCCATTACCTCCTCCTTACTAATAACCTCATCCCCAAAATACCTATTCCTTCTTGCACCATCAAAACCACACACATTCACTAACACCTCATCATTACTGTTAATATTGTGCAGATTTTCGAAGTGTTCTTTCCACACTCCCCTCACATCCATTTCATCAGTTACAAAAGCACCATACTATTCATTTTTCTAAACGGATTCCCTTGTTCTCTGTCTGATATTCTTCCTTCAGAGCACCCATTCATGTGTCTCATTCATCCTGCTCAAATGTTCATTCACCTCTGTTCTCTATGTTCTTTAATTATTTTCTCATATATAATTAAAGTAAGTCTCTGGAAACTTATATCTCATTACAGATAAATTCATACATTCTTTCATACTTGTTACTAAATCATCTCAATTCATGTTCATAGTTAAATTCTACTCTCTTGCCACTATTTTGTA
>JABUQX010133581.1:0-10000 GCA_015478945.1 Trachelipus rathkii
AGAGAAATTAGTTTTTTTGGTGGTATTTATTTATTTATTATTATTTATTTTATTATAATTTTTTTTTATAATTATTATTATTAATTAATAATAATATATTGATAGGCTTTATCATAGTAATAAATTCATTTTAGTATTTTCGTCATTAATTAATTTATTTTTTATTTTTTAATTTTTTATCAATTTAAATTTCGAATGAGAAAATGTGTTTTCTTTTAATTATATAATTTGAGTTATTATTTATTTAACAGAATTTATACATTTAATTTTTTTTTTTAATAATTTTTTTTTTCTTTATAGTTTTTATAATTTACTATTAAGTTTTAAATCTTCTTGTATAACTATTAATTAATAATAACTTATTAATATATTTATATAATAATAATAATAATATAAACTTTACATAATATATAATTAAATAATATATATTATAATATAATTATTGCAGCTGATACTTTTAAGTATATATTTTGTATTATTCTTTTATTATGTATTCTAATTTTAGAAAATCTAATTATATAATTAATTAATTATCTCTTAACTTTTCTTTCGTGAAAATGTTTATTAATTATATCTTCATATAAGTTTAATATAGTTATAATTAAATCAATATTATTTATACTACACTTTGTAACTATATCAATTTTATTTCTGTGATAATTTGTCAATTTAGTTTTCTCTCATGTTTTCATACTCTTCTTCACTTAATGTGCACTAGTCTGTTTTTATTATTTTTGTTTATTTTTAATTTTGTTGGTATTTGTGTTCTTTTTGTTTTTTTATTAAAAAACCTGATATGTATTTTTGAAATATTTTGTTTATTATTCTTTTATTATTATTTTTTTTATTTTACACTATTCATGTTATCATTTATGTTTTTGAGTTCATGCTTCACTTATGTAGCTAGATTTTTTGCTTCTAAGCAGACTATTACATTTCTATTAGATATGTTAAGTATTTTTGTATGTATTTATTCGTGTTTGTGTGAGAGTTAATCAGAGCAAAAATTTTAAGAACGCATCTGTTCTATGCGGTGAACATCAAAACAAATTTTTTAAAAAAAAATAAAAAAAAAAATATTTAACTACAGTTATTCAGTGTGATCGATTAGATCACCGTCTTGAACAGATATGTTCTATGCGGAAAACATCAAAGCCATCAACTACAGCCATTCAGCGTGATCGAATAGATCACAGTCTTAGAACAGATATGTTCTATGCGGTAAACATCAAAGCCACTTACTACAGTTATTCATTACAGTTATTTGTAACAGGTGTTCTATGCGGTGAACATCAAAGCTATTTATTACAGGTTAAGGCGAAAGTGCGATCGATGATATCACCATCCTAGAACGGATACTTTGCAAGCCATGAACATCAAAGCTACTACAAGTCGTAATTCTTTTTACGATGTACTTATAGCATTTTCTAAATGATTTCAATTTTTCAGTTTGATTTTACCCATATTCCAAGGATACTACTAATTTCTCTGTAATTTGAATAAGAGTAAAAAATCGAGCTTGAATTGACGTTCACTAGACCAAAACCTTTAAAGTGATATCTAATTTTTTTCTTTGAATGAATGCGATTGTTAGCGCTGTTCGCTATTTCATAATAAAGACTATTCACTTCTCAGGTACATCGTAGGAGAAGAAATTCTTTGCTATATTTATTTGAAATCGTTTATGACAAAGTTATGCCCATGTATTTCTGTTAACATCATTAAAATTATATCTAAAGAATTGACTGTAATCGATATTGTCAAATTTATTTAGTATTTTGAAGACTTCTATTAATTTTCCTCTCAATCTTCTTGTTTCTAAAGAATGTATATCTAATTCGCGTAGTCGTTGCTCGTATGATTTACCTCTCAATTCAGGGATTAATTTAGTTGTTCTTCTTTGAATTCTTTCAATTTTTTCTGTCTTTTTTGAGGTATGGACTCCAAAACTGCACTGCGTATTCCAGATGAGGTCTAACTAATGTTTTATAGAGAGGAAGTATTATATTTTTAGATTTATTTTCGGTTTCTGGCAATAAATCTTAGAGCTTTATTTGCATTTTTAACAGCTTCAACATATTGTTTCGCAAATTTAAATCCTTATTAATTAATATTCCTAGATCCTTTTCCTCACTGACAACTTTGATAATTGTGTCATCTATTTTGTAATCATATTCATTGTTCCTACTCCCAAAATGTATAACTTTACATTTACCTTTATTAAATTTCATTTGCCATGTTTTTGACCAATTTACAATCTTGTTTAAGTCGCTTTGGAGTAATTGAAAATCTTTCTCACATATTATGCTATTTCTAAGTTTTCCGTTATCATACCGCAAATTTCGAATATTGCTAAAATATTACCAAATTTGTCATATATAAAATGAGCAGTATTGGACCCAGGGCAGATCCTTGGGGTACACCACTAGTAACATTCGTCCAATCTGAGCATTCACCATTGATAACGACTCGTTGTTGTCGATCCGAAAGCCAATTTTTAATCCAATTTAAAAGTCTTCCTCGAATACCATGAGTTCTAAGTTTTCCAATAATCTTTGATGAGGGACGGTATCAAATGCCTTTTGAAAGTCTAAGTAAATGACATCGAAGGATTTATAATTATCTACATCGTTAATAACCACATTAAAAAATTCTAGTAAATTTGTTAAGCATGATCTATTTCTTCTAAACCCGTGTTGGGAATTCTTGAGCAATCCATGATCTTCAAGATGTGCAACTAACCTATTAGTTAGTATTGCTTCAAAAATTTTACCAACTATAGAAGTCAAGCTAATTGGTCTGTAGTTATTCGGAACCTTACGATCTCCTTTTTTGAAAATGGGAGTTATATTAGCAATTTTGAAATCATGAGGAACTATTCCTTCCTTTAAAGACTTATTGAAAAGCATTGTCAAAGGTTTCACTAATATGTCTTTCAAATTTTTGAGATGCATTGGATAGTATCCATCTGGTCCAGGTGATTTATTTATTAATAGCTTATCAATTTGAAAAGCAACTTCCTCTTCTAAAATTTCAAATGTATCTAAAATATTGTCTGCATAAAAATCCTTATGTCTCCATGTTAGGCACGCTTATCTAGATTCTCTTTCGTAAAAACTGTCGAGAAAAAATTATTTAAAATGTTTGCCATTTCAGCACTGTTTGATTTTAAATTACCATTAATGTCCAGTAAAGGTCCAATTGATTCCTTAATGGAACTTTTGTTATTAACATATTTGTAAAACTTTTTAGGATTAATTTTACATTCACGAGCAATATTAATTTAAAGTTTCGTTTATAATTTCTAATTAATCGTTTGCAGCTTCGCCGACAAGCTATGTAACTATTATTATTTTCCACTGAAGGAGACGACTTCCATAGTTTATAAGCTCTATTTCTATTACTTAAAGAATCTCTAATTTCATTATTCCACCATCTTGGCTTCGAATTTGGTAAAGTTAGCTTCATTTTATATGGAACAAAAAGAAGAAGAAGAAGAAGAAGAAAAAGAAGAAGAAGAAAAAGAAAAAGAAAAAGAAAAAAAAAAAGAAAAAGAAAAAGAAAAAGAAAGAGAAAAAGAAAAAGAAAAAGAAAAAGAAGAAGAAGAAGAAAAAGAAGAAGAAGAAGAAGAAAAAGAAGAAGAAGAAGAAGAAGAAGAAGAAGAAGAAGAAGAAGAAGAAGAAGAAGAAGAAGAAGAAGAAGAAGAAGAAAAAAAAGAAAAAAAGGAAAAAAGGAAAAAAAGGAAAAAAAGGAAAAAATTTAAAAAAAGGAAAAAAAGGAAAAAAAGGAAAAAAGGAAGAAAAGGAAGAAAAGGAAGAAAAGGAAGAAAAAGAAGAAAAAGATGAAAAAGAAGAAAAAGAAAACGGAGAAAAGGAAGAAAAAGAAGAAATGGAAAAAGAAAAAGAGAAAGAAAAGAAAAAGGAAAAGAAAAAACAAAACAAAAAGAAAAAGAAAAAGAAACTAACAAATAAATGTTCAATGGCAATATCAAAAATAAGAAAAATATAAATAACCCTTAATTAAAAAAAAACAAAGACAAGATAACAACAACAACAACAACAACAACAACAACAACAACAACAACAAGATATTAGGAAAAGAACATAAGGAATTCTTTATTAAACAATATCAAATAATCTTTATTGAAGAAACTTCAACTTCAATACACTAGTTTACAGAAAAAAAAGAAAAAGAGAGAGAAAGAGACAGACAGAGATAAATGGAGAGACAGACAGAGAGAGTGAGAGCGAGGGAGAAGAAGGGTGCGAGATAAACAGGGAGAGAGGGAATGAAAGAGATACAGAGATAAAAAGAAAAATAGGGAAAGAACAGAGACAAAGAGAAACACTGAGAAAAACAGAGAGAGAGAAAGAGAGAGAGAGAGAGAGAGAGAGAGAGAGAGAGAGAGAGAGAGAGAGAGAGAGAGAGAGAAATATTTAAAATTCCTTTGAGTAGAGTTTTATAAATTGCTTACTGAAATATTGATTAACTCTAAAGTGAACAAAGTTAATTAATCATTTTTTGTGCCTTTTCTAATTTGTAAAATATTTTAAAATTATTGAAAAGGTTATAAATTACAAATTGCATATTTATTTGCTTTTTAAATTATTATTATTATTATTATTATTATTATTATTATTATTATTATTATTATTATTATTATTATTATTATTATTATTATTTTTATTATTATTATTATTATTATTATTATTATTATTATTATTATTATTATTATTATTATTAATTATTATTATTATTTGGTATAATTTTTAGTATTATGATTATTATTATTAATATTATATTATATAACGATTTTTATTAATTATTTTATTATTATTATTATTATTTATTATTATTAATTATTATTACTATTATTTATTATTATTATTATTATTTCTATTCTTTCCTTCTATTCACAATGTCATTCTGGAAAATATTTTTTTTTATTAATTATCATTATATTATTATTATTATTATTATTATTATTATTATTATTTATTATTATATATTATTATTATTATTATTATTATTATTATTATTATTATTATTAATTATTAAATTATTATTATTATTATTATTATTATTATTATTATTATTATTATTATTATTATTATTATTATTATTATTATTATTATTATTATTATTATTTTATTATTATTTTTAATTAAATATTATAAGAAGTTATTGTTATTATTTAAATATTATTATTATTATTATTATATTATTATTATTATTATTATTATTATTAATTATTATTATTTTATTATTATTATTATTATTATTATTATTTTATTATTAATTAGAGTGCCTATTATTATTATTATTATTATTATTATTTTTATTATTATTATTATTAATATTATTATTATTATTATTATTATTATTATTATTATTATTATTATTATTATTATTATTATTATTATTATTATTATTATTATTATTATTATTTATTATTATTATTATTAATTATTATTATTATTATTATTATTATTATTATTATTAGACAAACAACATTAAATTTTAAAAACAGAAGGTATAGAGGATTATAAGAAAAAGAAAAGGTTAAAAGAAAACCCTATTTTTCCACAAGAACTCTTAGCATTAGTTACGAAAAAATTTGGTACATTGAAAGTGAATGGATTTTTGAAAAACAATTAAGTTTTTGAAATTGTTTCACATTTTTGGAAATTGGATCTTAGTTTTAAAATAATATTTTTCATATTATTTACAATAATAATAATTCTATTAGTATGCGCAAAGATTTTGTATATTAATTAAAAAAAATACCCCAGGGTAGATAAAACGTTTTTCAATTGCCAGCAGATTTACGACTGGCAAGTGAAGTCACCCAGAGGTAGGTTGAAAATGTACTTCGCTCAGGCCCCCCCCCCTCCTCTACCCCCTGAATTTCTATTTTACGTCATAACTCTGCTACTTACATATTCTCCAAACACGAATATAAATATAAATATAATAAATATAAAAAACTACACAACTTTTGGATCTATATTCGGTGGGAAATGGACCAAACTTCCTAACAATGTCAAAATGTTCAAATGTCAAAAAAATAATTATTGATATTTTGAATAATTATAACTGACTCCTGAATCACACAAACATACAAATTCCGATTTCATCTTCTATATAAATTGATTTCTTCATAGTCTAAGTCTAATGTTACTTACATATTAGTATTATTTACATTGGTGGGCTAAGTAAATTAAGTTGTTAGGTTATGTTAAATTATGGAAAATTGTTAGCTTCGGTTAGGCTAAGGTAGGTAAAGTTTTCAGAGTTAGGTTAAACTTGAAAATGTATGGTTAGGTTAGGTAAGACATAGTTTAATGTTATATATATATATATATATATATATATATATATATATTATATATATTATTATATATATATAGATATATAATATATATATATAATATATTATTTAATATATTTATTTAAATACATATTATATAACATATAAATATATATATATATATATATATATATATATATATATATATATATATATATATATATATATAATATATTAATATTAGGACATTAGGACATTAGGAATATAGAGACAGTAAAAAGCCACATGGGCCTATCGAGACTGCCCCAGTCAACCCACTACCCAAACATGCTCATGCAAATCCACAAAGCACCCTAGGGCTTGTCAAATTTTTGTAACTACAAATCCACCAATTTGGCTTAGTCAAAACTAATGATATATAAATATGATACCCAAACCATCCACATGCATTAATAACTAAGTTATGGTCAACACATGTCATCTAACAATAACTGCTTATATACTAAAAACCCGCCAATTTGGATTCGTCAATATATTATACTGATACCCACCCATGCCATAAACGGAAATCTAACCGTTTCTTAAAATGTGCAATCGTAGTCACACTCAAACAACCTCTCTTCTGGCAGACTATTCCAAAATTTAACAACCCTATTACTGAATGCATGCTTTCTTATATCAAGATGGCATGCTTTCTTCTTAATTTTCTTATTATGCCCCCTGGTCACCTGTCCATGTTCTACTATGAAAAATTTATTGGTCTCTGTGTTATCAATAGATGTAAATATTTTGTAGACTTGTATCATGTCCCCTCTGAGAAATCGCCTTTCTACAGAAAACATTCCTAACTCCTTCAGCCTCTCCTCATAGCTCTTACCCTCAAACCCAGAAATCATCCTTGTTGCTCTATGTTGCACTCTCTCTAGCATATCAAAGTCTTTCTTTAAATAAGGGGCCCAAACTTGTGCACAATACTCTATTATTGGCCTAACATAGCTATTATACAGTTTACTTATAACTTCCTTGCTCTTGTAAACAACATTGGGATTTATTATGCCCAGCATCTTATTAGCTTTATTTCTAGCTTCCAAACACTGATTAGCTGCTACTTTCAAATTACTGCTTATAATCACAACTAAATCTTTTTCTTGGTCCACAGACTCAAGCCAATCCCCATTCATATCGTAGTTAAAACTTTTATTTGAGTAACCTAGGTGAAGAACCTTACACTTTTTACTATTAAAATTCATTTGCCACTTATCTGCCCACCCAAGAAGTTTATCAAGATCATTTTGAATCTTTATACATCCTTCACTATTCCTAACTGAGGTTGCCACTTATCATCTGCAAACTTAGAAACCTTGCATTTAAGTCCCTGGTCTAAATCATTTATTTATATGAGGAACAATAGTGGCCCCAGCACTGAACCCTGTGGGACACCACTCTTCACTATTTCCCATGATGATTTATTCCCATTTAGTTGTACACACTGTTTTCTATTTCGCAACCACTCTTTAATCCAACCATGTACCACTCCACCTATACCAAATTGCAATAACTTTTTCATCAGCCTTATGTGGGGAACCTTATCAAAAGCTTTACTAAAGTCTAAATATACAATATCAACTGGATCTCCTCGGTCAATGCAGTCAGTAATGTATTCAATAAATTCTAAAAGGTTTGTCTGACATGACCTACCCTTTCTGAAACCGTGCTGGGAGTCATACAATACCTTGTTATCTTCTAAATATTTCTCTATATGACCTTTCAGTAACTTTTCCAGAAACTTTACAACCAGAGATGTTAAGCTAACTGGCCTATAATTTCCCAAATCTTCCTTACTACCTTTCTTATAAATAGGCACAACATAAGCTGTTTTCCAGTCATCTGGTACCTCACCAAATGTTATAGATCGCTTAAAAATCAAATACAGTGCCTTTTGCAATGCTGAAACTACCCTCTTTCAGAATTCTACCATATATACCATTAGGGCCTGCAGCTTTACTTGGATCAATATGATCTAATAAACGTTTAATATCTTTTACATCAAATTCAAATTCTGTTAGTCTATTTGTTACATGCATACAAGAACTATTAGTCTCTGAACTATTATCTAATCTTTCCTCTGTAAACACTGAAGCAAAATAAGCATTAAAAATGTTGACCAACTCCTTATCTGAACTCACTAAATTTTCATCAATTTTAATTGGACCAATTGTCCAATTCTTACTTTTAAATTTATAAAAGCTAAAAAACTTCTTCAGGTTCTTATTACTATTCCTTGCTAAATTAATTTCTGCCTCTCTCTTTGCCTTTCTTATTGACTGGTTAAGTTCATTTCTATTTTTCCTATAATTTTCTAAATCATCTTCCCTATTACTACCCTTGAATATTTTAAAACATCTGCGCTTTTCATTAATTTTCTCTCTTATCTCTCTATTCCACCAAACAGGTTTTTCTTTTCACCACCCTAATGGGTTTATCTTTAAAACATACTGACTAAATACTACATTAAAATTTGTTTAAAAGTTCCACATTTGAATAAACAGTTTTGGTCTTTTAAACCTCTTTATCCAGTCAGTTATAACCTGCATGTCTCGAAAATTTGGGTAAAATCCCATTTACGGAATCTATGATCTTTTCCTATTAACTTGCAAAATTTGGGGCAGATTATCACATTCATTTTGAATCTAATTATTTTATGGTCACTAATTTCGTAAATTTTTCTCAACTCTAACTTCATCCACCATGCTTTCATCGTTAGTTAAAAATATTAAGTCTAATAGTGCATCGTATCTTGTGGGTTCTTGAACCATCTGGGTCAAAAAGTTATCTAGTATACAATTAATGAATGCAGAACTACTATGGTCCATATTAGACAAGGAATCCCAAGAATGCAGGAAAATTAAAATCACCCATTATGACTATACCTTTTTCTTTACTGTGGCATGCTGTCTCAATTTCTTTCACAATTTCAGCATCTAATTCTGGACTCTGGCCAGGAGGTCTATAAAATGCCCCTATTCTATATGATTTATTGTATATAAGGATATCTACCCACACTGATTCAATATCATGATTAATTTTAAAGTCAGTCATTAGTACAGATTGAATATTGCTTTTAAATAAAGCGCCAAACCACCACCCTTCTTTTCTCTACGCTGGTATAAATAAAGTGAATATCCCTCTATTTCATATTCCTGAAAGGAGTCTCCATATAGTTCTTCCCAATTAACCCATGTCTCAGTTATGCAAATAATGTCTAGATTCTCATTTATGGTATAACTAATCAGTTCATCTTTTTTATTTCTAAGGCTATGAAGCATTTGGTGTAAAAACAAATTGCTAACCAGAAAGTTACTATTATAAATGGCTGTCATCATTATTAACAATGATTAACAACATTAGTTTTTATTTATCTCCCACTATATCAGTTACCCATTGCTATTATTTGTATCCGATTTAGCCCACCACCGCCCCAACTTTAGCTAGTTTTTTTTGTAAACAAAAGTCCCTCCAAACGGTACTGAATAGCTCAAGCAGCCTTTACGACTCAAGTGGAACTCCATCTGCTTGCAAAAAGATCTTTATCGCAAAATTCTCTCCACAAATCCAAAAAACTAATATTTTCTGAAAACACAATTTCCTAACCCTTTCATTTACACCTAAAGCCCTACTCCCCCATTCCTG
>JABUQX010133581.1:17500-22500 GCA_015478945.1 Trachelipus rathkii
ACTAAGGTGGGCGGAGTTATGGTCTGTTTTATACAATTTTTAAAATCTTTTCGTGTTTATATATATAAGAGTAGTATAGTAGATATATATAAATATAAATATATATATATATATATATATATATATATATATATATATATATATATATATATATATATATATATATATATATATATATATATATATATATATATATATATATATATATATAGTTTTGTTGCTTCACAGAATGTTAAATATATATTTATATCTATTTAAAATACGATGAAGCAACTAAACTACAGTCCGCATTGAACATAAAACTATTTTTGAAGTGGGCGGGGGTCAAAACTTAACTTACAGTCCTGAAAATTGAAGCTGCGTTTCGCGAAGTCGTCGAGTCATAGGAAGAAAATTCATAATTTTCGGCTGATACCATGGGGGCTGAAAACCCTCTTCAGCATTTCTTTCTTTCCAAGTTAATGTAATGATAAGTTTGAAAACATATCAGCCCCCAACACCACCTTCAACTATGGATATGGTGTTTGTGTATATATACACACACATATATATATATATATATATATATATATATATATATATATATATATATATATAGTTTTATATCTATAAAGAAAAAAATCCTATATTAAAATATGATATCAAATTCTTAAATATTCAATATAACCCAAATATCGAATTTCATTCTATTGTAAAACGTTTTATCGTTACATTAATATTACTTTCAGTACCTTTATAAAAATGAATCAAAAAAGTTAACAATATACAAATTATTAATCAAACTAAATTAAAATATTAATATATATATGTATATATAAAGAGTATATATAGAGAGTATATATATAGCAGCATATATGGGTTATAAGTTGGAGCATATATGATATATATAAGGCTATATAAGGTTACAGCAGCAGCAGCAAAGGAGGCGTGTTGCTGGGCGCATATACGCCACGCCATTATTGGGCTAAGCATGGGTTGTTATAGTAGCAGCAGCACAGCAGCGAGTATGCTACAGCAAAGGAAGAAGATATATGATATTATTATATATTGATACATATAAACATATACATATATATATATATTATATTATTATTATTACATACATACATAAGGCTACATATTATTGCTATATACATATACATATATATATATGTATATGCATACATACATATATATATATATTGGTTATTATAGATATATATACATATATATTGGTTGTTACATATATATATATATTATTATTACATATATTATTATTATATATATATATTATTATATTACATATTATTATATATTTGTGGATATACATATGTATACATATGTATATCCACAATTGCATATTATATGATATATATATTATATATATATATATACATATATATATATATAAATATATATATACATATATATATATATATATATATATATATATATATATATATATATATATATATATATATATATATATATTACATATATATATATATATATCAAAGGAGTTATTTTTGTTTATATATATATATTATATTATTATATTAGTTATAGTTATTATATATATATATATATATATATATATATATATATATATATATATTTTTTATAATCAATTTACTAGTAATAGAAAGACAATAATATACATATATTATATATATGATATATATATTGTTATTATTATTATTATGTATATATATATATATATATATAGATAGTTAGATATATATATTTATTATATGTTATTATTATTATTATATATATATATATATATATATATATATATATATATATATATATATATATATATATGAAACATAATTGCTTGTCGTTTTTAAATTTTGGAAACATTCTTTGATAGCATTGATATTATCTCTTGCTTTTCCCCGCAATTTATAAAAGTAGCATATATATATATATTATATAGAAGAGCCACAATCCATATCTTAGAAAGAAAGGCTAAGATATATATATACATATATTATTGCTATATTATTATATATATACATATATATTATTATTATTATTATATATATTATATTACATATATTAATACTATATATAACGTATATATATTGTTATTATATATGATATATACATATTATTACAGTATTATTAGCATATATATTATTGGTTGGTTGGTTATTATATATAGTTACTACATATATATATTGGCTACATATAAGGTTGTTGTTATATTATTGTTGGTTATATATATATGCAGTTATAGAGTTATATTATTATTATATATATAAATATATATATATATATTATTATTGGTTATTATTATTATTATTGTATATATATATATAAGTTATGTATATATATATATATATATATATATATATATATATATATATATATATATATATATATATATATATATATATATGGCTAATTAAAAAAAAATAAGGAGCACACAACAAAAATCCACTAACACAAAAGTATAAATCAAACTAAGAAGTAATCAAAAATCATATCGCTTATATTTTAATTTAATAAAAGAAATTTTGACAATAAAACAAATTTCTAGCCCATGCGCCGCCTGAGTAAAATGTGTCCGTTTAGTTACGTTTAATTGCACTGTCATCATAGCATACGTAGTTGTTATTTCCATAGAAAAAATAGATAAAATTAGATTTCAAAATTCTAAAAAATATTAAAAGAAATATATGCATCATCAGTTGTCAGATCCATTTGGGTAAGCGGCGCATACCTAGCATACCCTTAATGACCGCCCCTGATATGAATATATATATATATATATATATATATATATATATATATATATATATATATATATTTATTTATTATATATATATATATATATATATAGTTATATAGTTATATATATATATATATATATATATATATATATATATATACATACATACATACATACATACATACATACATACATACATACATACATACATATATACATACATACATACATACATACATACATACATACATACATATATATAAATATATACATACATACATACATACATACATACATACATACATACATACATACATACATACATACATACATACATACATACATACATACATACATACATACATACATACATACATACATACATACTTCAAACTAACTAATTTTGCAAATTTAATGCCCCATTTATGTTAGAGGTAAATCTCTCAATCATTTCAAAAGACAAATTATTCAAAGCTTTCGAAGTGCTCTCAAAACCTTATAAATTGATTGTGTTATTATATATCATTCTAACATAAGAAAGTATTGATTTTCAAAGTCAAAGTTACTGAAATTTAATTATAAAGAATTTAGATATATTTTTTTTTCATGTAAATTGTTGGAAGTTTTTTCTTTCTACAATTAAGGATTGTTATATAACGTTTAAAGAATACTGTGTAATTTGTATTTGTGGTTGTTTTTTTTGGTTAATGATTAGTTTGAAAAGAAGAATTTCAGAGTAAGCTATTAATTTAATATTGGTAATGGTGGGCAGAGCAATTTTAAACTCGGTTTATACCGGTTAGTATACAGGTTCGCTCTAAACCTGTAGTTAAGTTTAATTTCAAAGAAACAAATCGATTGTTAACTTTTATGACTGAGTAGAAAACCGGTTGTTAAAATTTTTTGCAACTCACCACTAGTTATAGGTAATATGTTTATAGAACTAACATAAACTTTTATTAGTTCTATAGAGTTTAAATAAAAGATAAAAAGTTTAATAGATATTTTGAAAAATTTATATTGTAATTATAGTTTTAAAAATATATATAAATAATGTTATATAAGTTTTAAAGTTTATAGAGAAGTTTATGCGTCACTGTCTAGAGTTTGCAATCATTTTCAAAACAAAACTTTAGAGTTTATTTTGAAATTGGATTAACTAGCCTTTCATTTACTATTTGTAATATGTTTTTAAACTCAGGTAATCTTTATTAGTTTCTATAGAGTTTAAATAAAAATCAAAAGTATTAATAGACGTTTTGAATAACTTTTGTTTATTTAGAGTTTATAAAGCATTTTAAAATAATTTGAAATTTTTAGGAAGGTTAGATATCTACATATGTTTTAAGTATAAATTTAGAGAAATTGTTAATCTAAAAATAAATTTTATGTATAGTTTCATAAAATTTATATAAAGGTCTACTAGAAATTATATAGTATGGATTAACTTTCAAAATATAGATTAATTATTTAAATATAATTGTGGGTGTCAATCTTAAAATAAATTCAAATGGCTTTTCATAAAGTTTA
Source organism: Trachelipus rathkii (assembly GCA_015478945.1). Lineage (NCBI taxonomy): Eukaryota > Metazoa > Arthropoda > Malacostraca > Isopoda > Trachelipodidae > Trachelipus > Trachelipus rathkii. Next base: position 21,747 of record JABUQX010133581.1, read on the forward strand.
TATAAAGATTTTTTTAGTTTATATAAAGTTTATTTTATTTTTATTATTATTATATATATATATATAAGAGTGAAAGAAAGGGAAAGTATATATATATATATATATATATATAAGGTTATATATATATATACAAGGGTTGCTGGGTTATAAGGTTATAGCAGCAATGATATATACAAGGTTATGCTGGTTGTTATACATATAAGGTTGCATACATATACATACAAGTTACTGGTTGTTATACAGTAGTACATAGAGTTGGTTATTATTGGCTGGCTATTATTATTGTTGGTTGTTGTTGGAGTTATTATATTATTATTATTATTACATATATATATATTATTGCTGTATGCTATTATTAAGTTACATATGCCAATATTACATATTATTAATACATATTATTATTATTGGGAGTTGCTATTGTTGTTATAAAAAGATACATATACATATATTACATATTACTACATTATTATTATATATATATAAAGTTATTATTATTATATTATTGTTATATAGTAAATATATTATTATTGTTATTATTATTAATATTATACATATACATATACATACATTGGCTATATATATATATATATATAAATATATACATATATATATATATTATTATTAAGAAAGAAAGAGTTATAAAGAATATAATATGAATATATATATATATATATATATATAAGGCTATTATATTATATATATATATATATATATATATATATATATATATATATATATATATATATATATATAT
>JABUQX010133581.1:27500-32372 GCA_015478945.1 Trachelipus rathkii
TTCTTATACTGACTTATTTAATTTATAATTTCATAAAAAATCATTGACTCATTCTTGCAATCAGAGTCTGCCAGACTCGCTCTTGAGTCAGTCTTCTAGGCTACTTACAAATTTGCCTCGGCAGACAAGTTGTATTTTGCTGTTATTAGTAGGAATGTATCTGTGTGGAGTTAGTAATAATACGCTTTTCATATTATTTATTAAATATTAATTTATTACTGATTTTGTGTGTTTTTAATAAAATTGAGCTGTTAGATTCATATATAATTGTTATATTGGATTCGTATTCGATTTAAGTTTCATTAAAAATTGCTAAATTCTTTCCTGAGTGTTGTAGGCCATATTAAAATTCAAACGTAAGAATATGTGCAACACAGTGAGTGATTTATATATGAAACCATTCAAAAAGGAAGAAAATTTGATCTTCTTTATAAATAAATGTAAGTACAAAAAATTGGAATTTTCATATACGGTATATATATATTTATAAATAAATATATATAAAAAAATTATATATATATATATATATATAAAAAATATATATATATATATATATATATATATATATATATATATATATATATATATATATATATATATATATATATATATGTATATGTATATGTATATGTATATATATATATATATATATATATATATATATTATTATTATATATATATATATATATACATACATACATATATATATTATATTATATATATATATAAATTTAGATATTATATATATATATGTATATTATTATTATTATTATATTATATATATATTATACATACATATGCATAATGTTATGAAGAAGATAGTTATATATATATATATGTTATATATTATATATATTATAGATATATATTATTATTATTATTACATATTATTATTATTTATATACATATACATATATACATACATACATATACATGTTATTACATATTAATTACTCTTGATTTGCCTACTCAAGAATTTTGACCACGAGCCGCCACTGATATATATATGTTGTTATATATATGCTATTAGTTATTACATATATTATAGCAGCAGTATAGTATATATATTATTAAGGTTATTATTATATATATATATATATATTATATACACATTATTATATATATATATATATATATATATATATACATATATTATATATATTATATTATTGTTGTTTATTATTATATACATAAGGCTATACATATTGTTAGCATATTAGGCATATGTTAGTTGTTGCTGGTTACATAGTTATTGGGCTGGCTACTACACATATGCAAACATATACATAAGGTTAAAGATGAGTTGTTATAAGTATATATATATATATATATATATATATATATATATATATATATATATATATATATATAGTTAGTTATATATATATATATATATATATATATATATATATATATATATATATATATATATATATATATATATATATTGCTTATTTTTTCAAATACTATTTGTATCCTTTTATTTTTTCCTTTATTTTTATAGTTAGTCTAAATAATAAATATATATACAAATCTTAAATTTTTATAATTTTAATTTAAATTTTTTTGAAGCTCAAAATTAATTATTGTATATTCTTTTCATATATATTTCATTATTTTATACGAATATTCGATGTAGATAAATGTTGATTAAATTAATTTTTGTATCTAATTGCATATAATTTTTTTAACATATATCGATATATTATTTTATGGGCAAAATAAAAGGTCTAAGGGTCATGTTAATTTTTTCTTACGTTCTTTGGTGAAGTTTTGTTAATAATGAAAAAGTAAAATTTACCCTATGAAAGAGAAAATAAGTTATTCAATATTTACAGTATTTGGTGAAGCTCGATAAATTTTTAATTCTTTTCTTTTTAATTTTTTTTTTTTATATTTTTTAGTTTTTTAAAAAAAATTTACTTAATAATTAACTGTATTGGTGCTAAAAAAAAAAGTTCAAGATTGTTCTTCAATATTTTAATTATTGTTATTTATGTTTCTTTAGGTATTTAATAACATTACATTAAAATAAAGAGGAATTAAATATTTTTCAACCAGTGTGTGTTAAATTCAATAACTACTTGCGGGAGGTAAGATAAATCATTATTTTTAATTTGAAATTTGATTACTTTAGGTTAGGTTACGTTATGTAACGTTATGGTTGTTAGGTTAGGTTAGGTTAGGTTAGGTTAGGTTAGGTTAGGTTAGGTTAGTTAAATTAGGTTAGGTAAGGTTACATAGGTTAGATTATGGGGTAAATTAGGTTATATTGCATTAGATTAAGAAAGTTCAATTTTGTTAAAAATAAAATTTAATTTATTTCACAGGTTTGTGCTAATGCGCTTCAAATTAATCCAATATGCATTGGTGAACAAAACGTGACGGTGGAAAGTACGTGGAGTGTTTTTAAATATAAAGCTAAAAAACAAAAAGGAATGAACAGAAAGATGATTGATTCATATATTTGCGAGTATGCGTGGAGTAAAAGAAATGAAGGAAAAAATCTATTTGAAAGAATATTAAAGGATATTGCAGAATTTTAAACATATATATACAACGTGTATATATATATATATATATATATATATATATATATATATATATATATATATATATATATATATATATATATATATATATATATATATATATATATATATAGACCTTCTGTTTTACACAATGAATTTTTTTTTGTTTTTTTTTAATATATTGCTGCTATATGATACCAACAATGAATTTCAGTGGTAACGGACATGATTAAAAATATATAGGACCAGTTACGTTTTTACGGTTTCTAACTTAATTTTATTTTTTTTTTAACTAAAGGAATACCCAAGGGTAAACAGCAAAAGATGGCAAGAGTCGGGGTTTCTTCGGCCTTCCGGGGGAAGGACAGGGTAGGACTATTTCCTCCCTCCGGTCTCCGGAACCCCGCTCTTTGGTATTTGGGTGTCGCGGGGGTTCCTCCGCCTCTCCCACGGGGTATGGAAAACGTCCCCCTCTGTCCCCGTCGGCTCGAGCCCTTAACTTTTTATATTTTTTTTATTTTTTTTATTTTTATTTTTATTTTTATTTTACATATTTGTAATAAGCTTTATACGCTGATTCCAAATATGTAATTGGTTTTCTGTAATTGTCGTACTTTTGAGATATTTAATTTATGAAAAAATGTTTTTTTTATTTATTTATTTATTTTTACATTTTTATAATGCTTTATACGCTGATTCCAAATATGTAATTGGTTTCTTCTGTAAGTGTCGTACTTTTGAGATATTTCATTTTTTTAAAACAATATTTAACAAAATGTGATTTTTAAAAATTATTTAAAAATACTTCGAAAAAATACAGTTTATATATATGAGAGCAGTGATATAGTTATATATATATATATATATATATATATATATTATGTTATATATATATATATTTACTATTATTATATATATATATATATATATATTATTGTTGTTATATAAGTTATATATATTGTTGGCTGGTTATATATATTAAGAGCAAAGCAGCAAATATGCTACATACATATATATATATATATATATAAATATATATACACCTCCACCTGTGTGTACTCCGATACCTTTATATATATATTAAGTTATTGTTATATATATATAGTTATATATATATATATATTATATATATATATATAGTATATATATATATATATATATATATATATATATATATATATATATATATATATATATATACATTATTTATTATAAAAAGGAATGTAATGTTGACATTATAAAGCTTCAACTCCCATTAAATATATTACCATTAAGGTAAGGAATTTTTTTTACCATACATTTTAAAAATTTAAACTAAGTTGTAAAAATTAAACCTAAAATTTTATGAGTTAGAGAAAAACGTAAGAATTTATTAACATGAACCGGTCTAAAATAGTAGGGACAAAAATTGCATGTTTAATTAATTTCATATAGATACTACTACTGATACTACTACTAATACTACTACTATTACGTTTTATTGTCAGCTTATCTAGGAAAATGCCGATTCTATGTATACAGTACATAGCAAAACATATCATAGCCTAAACTTAGAGGGCAGTAAACCGCCACCTAACCTATATGGATCGACGATGCAGTAAAATTCAACCTAACCTATATGGATCGACGATGCAAGGAATTTCTACCTAATTACCTTCATGGATATTCTTTGCAGTAACAGATTTTCTCTTGTTTCCGGGCAAGAATTTTGCACTACAGAAAATATCCCGAGACGCCGCTCTGTCTCGGGCGCTGCCAAACGTACAACGCGTGAAAAGTGCGATATTATTAAATAATTACATTTTATTTTATATTTAAAATTTTTTGATCCTGCTCATCAGCACTCAAATTTATTGTTAGTATCATAAAATAAAAATATATGAAAAAAGTTATAAAAAAAACACGTTTATCTGCGACATGAAACTCATAAGGATCTCTCTCTCTCTCTCTCTCTCTCTCTCTCTCTCTCTCTCTCTCTCTCTCTATATATATATATATATATATATATATATTATATATATATATATATATGCTATATATATATATATATATATATATATATATATATATATATATATATATATATATATATATATATATATATATATATTTAAGGTTATATATATATAGAGTAAAGATAAAGATAGTATATATATGTTATATGTTATATGCTATATATTGCTATATATATATATATATATATATGTTACAAGGTTGGTTGGTTATTGTTACAGCATATATATATATATATATATATATATATATATATTGAAGTGGTAGACTGGTCTGAAAAAGGAAGATTATTAGGTAAGAAAGTGGAAAACCAACTCACCAAAATCTG
>JABUQX010133582.1:0-5000 GCA_015478945.1 Trachelipus rathkii
GTTGTACTTCGATTCGGTCGTTGGTGTTTAACCGTTTTCGCATTTATCGTGAAACGCCTTGCACTTTCGCGCGCGGTTTCGTCAACCGCTTCAGTAACTAAATATATATATATATATATATATATATATATATATATATATATATATATATAATATATATATATGCTATACGCTGCTATATATATATATATATATATATATATATACTTAATAATATACTGTATATATAAATACTATATATATAACCTTATATATATATATATATATATATATATATAACATATATATATACTATATATATGCTATATATATGCTCTTTGCTGCTGTATATATATATATATATATATATATATATATAGTAATAAAATTGTTAATTACTGAAAATTGTACTTCATAAAGCCGGAGCTGTGTCCTTTTTTGCTGCTTCGACTACGACTCCATTCAAAATAATTTTGACTCCGGCTCCAGCCCACTAAAAAATTTCGATTTCTGCTCCGCATCCCTGCTTATAATAGACCTAACCCGATCCAGATCTAACTAGGTGCAACGGCGCCAGAAATTTAAAAATTACCTATCTTAAAATAAATTATTAAATTATAATTATTATTATATGTTCCATTTTATTGATTGTTATTGCTAGGCTCCAATTAATAATAATAATAATAATAATAATAATAATAATAATAATAATAATAATAATAATAATAATAATAATAATAATAATAATAATAATAATAATAATAATAATAATAATAATAATAATATAATAATAATAATAATAATAATAATAATAATAATATTATTATTAATATTACTTTTTATGATACATAAAAAAATATAATTGTTATGGATTTATTTAAAAATTTTGAAAAAAAATTAGAAATTATCAAAGATTTTAATTTCGTAGAAATTTTTTATAACAATAAAAAGCAATAAAAAAATGTTAAAAGAAAATTCAACTTTAATAATCAAAATTAGAAAGTTTTTAATATAAATATAATCATCGATTTCTGTACCTAATTCAATGTTGCTAAACTATATATTTTGCCAGGTCAACAAAAGTTGCCCTTAATTTTATTATTTGGATATTTGTGGTACTTCAACAGACCGAAATAAATTTATATTGAATGTTTCTTTTTTTTTTTTCTTTTTTTTTGAGTTTAGGATTGAATTTTGTTTTGCCGCAATTTTGGATTAACTTTTATAAATATTTCAGCGCTTTTGAAGGTTTACTATACTCCCTTAAAAATTTTGAACCATTTAATACCGATTTCAGTTCAGTTACCCAGAAGATTAAACAGATAATCTATAAACATTAGTATAGATTTAATACCTCTAAGGTATTTTCTTATCTGATTTCCAAATCTGATTTTGCCACCCTACGATCATTTAAAGACGACCATTTCATCATTATTTGTAAACCGGATTAAGGCCAAGGCGTTGTGTTGATGAACAAAACAGAGTATATTGATAAGGTAAATAACGTCATTTCAGACGGGTCTAAATTTAAACCTATAACTAATATAAACCCCATAAATTTATCTCTTAACCTTGAAAACAAAGTCAATCGGTTTTTACTCAAATTGCTAAAAGCAGACAAAATTAATAAAGTTGCATTTAATGAGGTTTGTGCTCATGGCTTTTCTCCAGGTATTCTATATGGACTTCCAAAAATACACAAAATTAATACCCCAGCTAGACCTATTCTAACTGCATTCAATACTCACAATTATAAGTTTGCCAAATTTTTAGTCCCATTTTTGTCCCCATTTGCTCAACAATATGAACACACCATAAAAAAAACTCTTATCAGCTTAAAAACTGGCTCTCTACTATAGATTTGAAAAATTTCTTTATGACTAGTTTCGATATTGAATCTTTGTACACTAATATTCCCATTGATGAAGAACTAGAAATCCTTTTGGACGATATTTTTCGTGCAACCCCCCTTTTTAACGCTTTTGATAAAAAAAAGAATTTAAAACTTTGTTAACGCTAGCAACCCATGATATTTATTTTTTCTTCAACAATACTTTATATCTACAAACTAATTCCCTTGCCATGGGATGACCCTTTAGTGCTATCCTAGCAAATACTTATCTAATCCATTACGAACAGATCTGGCTCTATAATTGCCCTCCCTTGTTCAAACCCTCCCATTACAAAAGATACATGGACGACACTTTTCTGCTTTTTACCAACATAGACAAAATCTCACCCTTTTTTGATTGCATGACCTCTCAACTACCAAACACAATTTTCACACGAGAAGACGAAACATACAACTCTCTTCCCTTCCTGGATTTACTGATTAAAAAATCCCCTATATATTTTTCCACTACGGTCTATAGAAAAAAGACTTACAGGCCTCGACATTATCTTTTTTAGTCGCATCCCCAGTATATTTAAATGCAATAGATCCTTTCACTTAACCACCACTTACAATTTAATGCACTTAGAGTTTGATTTTTTACTGTTTCTTTAGATTTAATTTTTTTCCCCCTTCCCTCATCTATAAAAATATAAATAATTTTTTAGCCTCCAAATTTAATCAAAATACCCTGACACTTACAGCCCCAAAACTTAAACTTTACCTGCCTTTACCATACCATGACCCTATTCACACGAAACTGCGCAAGGACTTCACTTACATATTACAAAATTTTAACACACTTTTAAACAATATTTTATCTTTTAACCTATCCTTCAAAATAGCCTAATTTTGCCACCACAAAGAAAAAACACCTTCTGTACTTCGTTCATCTCTTGTATATAAATTTCTATATGACGACTGTAACGCCGTCTATGTTGGCAGTACTACCCGCCAACTCGTTGTAAGAATGGACAAACATAGGGGTGTCTCTTCCCGAACTAACATGCTACTTAATGCACCTTCACACTCTGCTATAAGAGACCATTCACACTCTAAAGATCACACCTTTAACTACACCAATTTTTCAATACTGTCACAAACAAAATCAACAACCAACTTGCACATTTTAGAAGCATTGTACATAGCCAACACCAAACCGTCTTTGAATAACGATAGTGGTCCCTTCAAGTTGCTTCTCCTTTAACCATCCAAGAGTTGTTATGATACTAGACCTCCGTTTTTTGATATCTTAAGATGTGTTTAAATAGTGAGTATTGTCTTGCCGGTTCTTTAATACTTGAGTTTTCAATTTGTTAAAGTTATCCATATTCTAGAACTTAAGAAAGTTTTTTAGATTTTAATGTATTTAAATGAAAATGTAAGCTAAACATCGTCCTGTTTGTGGTTCTGTTTCATGATCGTTTATATTTAAGCTTTTTACTACCATCTTTATATATTAAAGTTTTATGTCGTAAATCTTTGCTTTGATTACTTGTTTTTGATTGTCTAAATGTCTTTTACATTCAATCTTATTATGATTTGTTACTATTATTGTTATATATGTATTTTTAGACTGATGATGGAAATTGTGTTTTTCCGAAACTTCGTTAATTTAATATATATATATATATATATATATAATATATTATATATTATATATATATATATATATATATATATATATATATATATAGTATATATATATATAAATAAATTTTCTAATATAATATTATATATATATTATATATATATATATATATATGTATATATATATATATATATATATTTACACCTATCAATTTCAAAAAATAATTCATATTACACTAAGAGGATTTACCATAAGCTTCATTCATAATTTTAAACCTATTATTTTTGGGGTCGCTTGGCGTTCATTTATAAATTTAATAGTTCCTGATGCTCTTAAAAAAGAAACATTTGTTTTGGCTTAAATATTTCATGAGTTATATATTTCTATCATCATTAATGCACAAATTGATAAACTCCTTTTAAAGTTACATCTATAAATTACGTATTCATCCTGTTACGACTATAAATATACAGCTAGCATTTTTATTTAATTATTATTTTATGAACATATCTACATAAAACAAAAAATATTTGTTCAAACACTGCAATAAATCTATCCACAACATAGGAATAGGAATAGGAATAGGAATAGGAATAAGAATATTAACAGGAATAGGAATAGGAAAAGGAATAGGAATAGGATTGGGAAAAGGAATAGGAATAGGAATAGGAATAGGAATAGGAATAGGAATAGGAATAGGAATAGGAATAGGAATAGGAATAGGAATAGGAATAGGAATAGGAATAGGAATAGGAATAGGAATAGGAATAGGAATAGGAATAGGAATAGGAATAGGAATAGGAATAGGAATAGGAATAGGAATAGGAATAGGAATAGGAATAGGAATAGGAATAGGAATAGGAATAGGAATAGGAATAGGAATAGGAATAGGAATAGGAATAGGAATAGGAATAGGAATAGGAATAGGAATAGGAATAGGAGTAGGAGTAGGAGTAGGAGTAGGAATAGGAATAGGAATAGGAATAGGAATAGGAATAGGAATCTGATTCCAGATAGCTTATAATCCTTTAATATAAAGGGAAAGAAAAACTAGTCACAAACAAAGAGACAAGGAATAAGTGTCAATAAAAAAGGAAAAATGATAAGAGAGTTAAAAATAGAAACAAATATTAGACAAAGGAATATGAATAAATATAACAATAACCTTAGAAAAAAATAAAATAAAAAAAAACAATAGACAAAATACAAGAATAAAGCGTAAAAATTAAGGAAAAGAAATGAAAAAATAAGTAGACAATTAAAACTAATAGACATAAAAATAGGAAGAAAACGAAAATGAAAAAAAAAAAAAAAAAAAAAAAAAAAATAAAAATAAAATAAAAAAGTAATAGAAAAAAGAATCAGAATAAAAAATAAAAAGTAAACAACGGAAATGAACAGAAAAAAAAATCCAAAGAATAAGGAACAGGGAATAAGAATAAAACAAGAATAACACATAGAAAAAATTAGACTGAAAAAAACAGACAATATTAAGATGAAATAAAATAAATAACATAACGAAAAAAGAATGAAAAATTG
>JABUQX010133582.1:7500-25000 GCA_015478945.1 Trachelipus rathkii
CTATTGTAGTTTTGAGATAATGTGTGTGTGTGTTTTTTTTCCTTTTTTGTTTATTTTAAATTTAAACTGAAAAACTGGAAGTCCATTTCAGCAATGTATTCTTTTCCCTGTAGCTATTGTAGTTTTGAGATATCTGATTGAAAAAATAATATTTTGCTGTTAACGAACTACACAAAAGGTCATATATATATATATATATATATATATATATATATATATATATATATATATATATATATATATATATATATATATATATATATATATATATATATATATATAAGTAGTATGTAAAACGGGGCTACCAGCACACTTGCTCCCTTCGGTCGCAAATATGCTGGTAGACGCTTCGCTCCCCGTTTTACATACTACTTGTAAAGGTTTGTTTACGGGAGTGAAGTTGGAAAGATATTTTGGTCGTTGAAGATGTGATATATTTTTTTTTAATTTTGCTACCAGGTGCTCCGTCGCTTTGGTCTCTGAGCAGTTTGCCTACTAGTTACATAAAATTTTATAAGGAAAGTTTTATAGAGAGTCAAAGGATCTTTAATTTTACTCTTATGTAAATTTTTCATAAAAATAATATTTGAAAAGTTATGAGGATATACATTAATAAATAGCCACCCTATAGAAATTTTTATAGAAACAATTGTATAGAAAATTGCAAAATAAGTACATTTGCTTCTATGTGTTTTACTCCTAAAATGAATATTAAAGGAGCTATTTTAAAAAAAAAAATAGAATATTTTAAAAACAGTAGAAGTTCCAAGCACTTACTTCTTAGTGCCTCTATAGCCGAGTGGATAGAGCGTTGGATTAGAGAATAAAGTTTCTGGTTCAAATCTTGATGGAGGGAAGGTTTTTTAAAAGATGTTCTGTAAGAATTTTTTCCGCTCAAGAGCGGAAAACTAGAGGACCTCGCTTTGCTAATAATAATAATAATAATAATAATAATAATAATAATAATAACTTGAAAAATAATGAAATTAGGTAAAATTTACAGGAAATCAAAATTGTAGGTTTCATTAAAATAATATCATATACCAAGTTTCATTTAAATATATTAATTAGAAGGTTATCATTTGTAAGACTTTTTATTTTTGAAAAACAGAACTTCATAAAAAAGTTTATAAAAATCCACGGATGTTAAATGATTTTTTTACATTTTAAAAAAAAAGATAAATGAGATATTCATATATAGGTTTTTGAGTACGAGGAATTCGAATTTGATATTATTTTTAAGGTAGCTTTATTATAAAATAATTATTAAAGGTAATTTTAAAAAATATAAAAGATAGAGAAAATTTACATGAGAGCAAAATTGAAGAACTCGATGAGTTTAGGAAAATAAAATATTTTTATTTCTTCCATAATAAATAAGGAAATAAAAAATGAACAAAAATAAAAAGAAAGTCACCTTTTCACAAAATAATAACATTTTTGAGATGGATAATTATGATAGAACAAACGATGAGCTAACTTCTATAATTTTAGATAAAGAACGTTTTTCAAGAAGAATAAAAAATTTAGAAGAAAAATTAGCCCCTATTTTAAAATCAAAACTAGAAAAAATTATGAAATTCAAGAATAACGAAAATCCAAAATTGACTTATAATAAAAAAATCTATAATAAAATGGCAAGATCTGAGAATGAGCAAAATCCAAAATTGACTTATAATAAAAAAATCTATAATAAAATGGCAAGATCTGAGAATGAGCAAAATCCAAAATTGACTTATAATAAAAAAATCTATAATAAAATGGTAAGATCTGAGAATGAGCAAAATCCAAAATTGACTTATAATAAAAAAATCTATAATAAAATGGCAAGATCTGAGAATGAGCAAAATCCAAAATTGACTTATAATAAAAAAAATCTATAATAAAATGGCAAGATCTGAGAATGAGCAAAATCCAAAATTGACTTATAATAAAAAAATCTATAATAAAATGGCAAGATCTGAGAATGAGCAAAATCCAAAATTGACTTATAATAAAAAAATCTATAATAAAATGACAAGATCTGAGAATGAGCAAAATCCAAAATTGACTTATAATAAAAAAATCTATAATAAAATGGCAAGATCTGAGAATGAGCAAAATCCAAAATTGATTTATAATAAAAAAATCTATAAGAAAATGGCAAGACCTGAGAAAGATGAAAATCAAAAATTGATTTATAATAAAAAAAATCTATAAGAAAATGGCAAGATCTGAGAAAGATCAAAATCAAAAATTGATTTATAATAAAAAAATCTATAATAAAATGGCAAGATCTGAGAATGAGCAAAATTCAAAATTGACTTATAATAAAAAAATCTATAATAAAATGACAAGATCTGAGAATGAGCAAAATCCAAAATTGACTTATAATAAAAAAAACTATAATAAAATGACAACTTGCAGGATCTGTAATACAACTATTAAAAATTTTAAAATTCATGAAAAAAGTAATAAACATAAGAGGAATACAAATCATTCAATTCTTAATATGAATTTTTTTGATGACTTGAATAATAAAAAGAAACTTATAGCACGAAAATTATGTTCTTTATGTAATAAAAGTGTTATAAATTTTAAAATTCATGAGAAAAGTAAAATTCATCAATTCGATGCAATGTGATTACAAAAATTGTCGAGAAGGAATTCAAGGTAATTTTAAAGCATATTGTTATACCAATATAAAAATCATTGATCCGAGGTTGTATATTAATAATATGATAAGTATAATTCAGAAAAAAATTGAAGAGCAAAATTGGGAAAATTTAAAACTGAGTCTCTCTATTTTTGTTGAATTTTATAAATATTTACCTGATGGAAGAAAACAAACGATTCAAAATTGGTTTAATAGCGGTTCCATGACAAGTATAACAAATAATTCTCAAATAAAAGATACTATTCATGAAATGATCAATAAAATTGAAGAAAAAATATGTAAATTTACAAGAGAAGGATCAGGATGGTTATCAATAAACTTTTAGATTTTGAAATAAAGATAGCAAAATATAAACCATTAAGAGCTTCTTCATATATTGAAACTCCATCAAAATATAAAAACCAAAAATTTGGATTGATTAATATTCAAAATAAAAATGATAACGAATGTTTCAAATGGTGTATAGCAAGATCTGATTGTTTAACAGAAAGAAATCCACAGAGATTATCAAAAAGAATAAAAGAAGTATCTAAAAATTACAATTGGAAAGGAATAGAATTCCCAGTTCAATTAAAACAGATTACTAAATTTGAGAACCAAAACGATGTGTCAGTTAACGTATTTGGACTAGATGAAAAAGAAATATTATATCCTTTAAGAATTACAAAAGTTGAGAAAACTAAACATGTTGATTTACTTTTAATATCAAATGATAAAAATACACATTATTTACTGATGAAACATTTGAGTCCATTCATAGATAAGAAGCATAAAGAAAAAACTTATCCATGTCGATTCTGTTTACATAGTTTTTATAAAAAAGAATTATTAGATAATCATTTACCAGAATGTAGTATTCATAAACCGGTGAGAATGGAATTATCAGAAGGTCAAGTTCAATTTAAACTGTATTATAAACAATTCAGACATCCATTTGTTATATATGCAGATTTTGAAAGCACCTTACAAAAGATACAAACGAGTCAACCGGATCCTAAAGAATCTTATACCATTAACCTACAGAAACATCAACCAAACAGTTGGTGTTGTTATACGAAATGTGATGTAGATGAATATTCAAAGCTCGAAATATATGAAGGCAACGAAGCGCCTAAAACGTTTGTAGAATATTTAATTTCAGAATCAAAAAGAATTTATGAATTATTGAGAATAAACAAACCAATGAATTTAACTTCAGAAGAAGAAATGAATCATGAAAATGCTAATCGTTGTTATGTATGTAAAAAGGAATATACACAATCAGATTTCAAAGTAAGAGACCATAATCATTTAACAGGAGAATATAGAGGACCTGCTCACAGAAGTTGTAATTTACAAATTAGAAATCCTAAATTTATTCCAATAATAATGCACAACTTATCTAAATACGATGCTCATTTATTCGTTAAAGAATTTGGACGTACCGATGGTGAATTAAAAGCAATTCCTCAAACGGATGAAACTTATATAAGTTTCAGTCAGTTTATAAAAGTTGATGAAGGAACAATCTCAACAAGCATGGAGTTGAGATTCCTCGATAGTTTTAGATTTATGTCATCGTCCCTAGCTAAACTGGCATCAAATTTAGAAAATGAAAATTTAAAGAATTTATACAAATATTATCAAGATGAACAGTTTCAGCTACTAAAACGTAAAGGAATTTATCCATACGACTGGATGGATGATATAGCAAAATTTAATCATGAAAATTTACCTAAAAAAGAGAAATTTTATAATATTTTGAATAATGAAGACATAACAAACGAGGACTACAAACATGCACAGACTATCTGGACAAAATTTAATTGTAAAACATTTAAAGATTACCATATGTTATACTTACAATCTGATACATTATTATTAGCGGATGTGTTTGAAAATTTTAGAACAACTTGTTTAGATACTTATAAATTAGATCCAGCGCGTTATTTTACATCTCCAGGGTTATCTTGGGATGCATTATTAAAAGAAACGAAAGTAAAATTAGATTTATTAAAAGATCCGGATATGTTGTTAATGATAGAAAAGGGGATTAGAGGAGGAATCAGTACTATAACACATAGATATGCGAAGGCTAATAATCCATATATTCAAGAAAGTTATGATAAAAATAAACCGCATAGTTATATCACTTATTTAGATGCTAATAATTTGTATGGTTGGGCAATGTCTCAGTATTTGCCAACGGGAAATTTTAAATGGATGAAAAACATTAACGATTTTGATGTTTTGGACATCAGTGATGAATCTAAAAAAGGATATATTTTAGAAGTTGATTTGGAATATCCTAAAAAACTACACAATTTACATAACGATTACCCCTTAGCAGCAGAAAATATAAAGTTAGATAAAGTTTCCAAATTAGTTCCAAACTTGAATAATAAAGAAAAATATATCATACACTATAGAAATTTAAAACAGTGTTTGAATTTAGGATTGAAACTAACGAAAATACATAGAATATTAGAATTTGATCAGAGCGATTGGATGAAATCATACATTGATCTTAACACGAGAAAGAGAAAGGAAGCGAAGAATGAATTTGAAAAAGATTTCTATAAATTAATGAACAACTCGGTGTTTGGTAAAACGATGGAAAACATAAGAAATAGAGTTGATGTACGATTAGTTAAAAATGAAGAGCAAGCTCAAAAATTAGTAAATAAACCAAATTTTGAATCGTTTAAAATATTCTCAGAAAATTTAAGCTTGTCATATGAAAAAACTAAACTAAGATTTGATAAACCTATCTATGTAGGAATGTCTATTTTAGAGTTAAGTAAAACTTTAATGTATGACTTTCATTACAATCATATAAAAAATAAATATAATAAAAAAGCAAAATTATTGTTTACGGATACAGATTCATTATGCTATTATGTAGAAACGAATGATATATATAAAGATATGAAAAGAATATAAAACTGTTCGATACATCTGATTATCCAAAAGAGCATAAATTATATTCAGAAAAAAATAAAAAGGTATTGGGTAAAATGAAAGATGAAACAGCTGGAAAACTGATAACAGAATTTGTAGGACTAAGAGCAAAATTATATGCTTATAAAACATTAGAAAATAAAGAAATTAAAAAAGCTAAGGGAGTAAAGAAAAGCGTTATCAATCAAACGATTAACATTGATGACTATAAAAAAGTATTATTTATGGAAGAAACTCTATATAGGAAACTAAATTTAATACGAAGTAAAAAACATGATTTGTATACTACACAAGTCAATAAAATAGCATTATCGAGAAATGATGATAAACGATATATATTAGAAAACAATATAAACACATTAGCTTTAGGACATTATAGAATAAGTTAGTTGGCGCCAACATTTTAGTTGTAAGTAGTTTTAAGTTAGGTTTAAGAAAAAACAAAAAATTAAAAAAATATTGCATGTTAGTTGTAAGTAGTTTTAAGTTAGGTTTAAGAAAAAACAAAAAATTAAAAAAATATTGCATGTTAGTTGTAAGTAGTTTTAAGTTAGGTTTAAGAAAAAACAAAAAATTAAAAAAATATTGCATGTTAGTTGTAAGTAGTTTTAAGTTAGGTTTAAGAAAAAAAATATAAATTTAAAGAATATATAGTTCAAAAAATTAATAATATTATATATATATATATTTTTATATATATATTTTTAAAAATATATATATAGAATGATGGTGGGGTGTCTCTAGACACCTCACCATCACAAAATATATTTAAAAAAAAAAAAAATGTTATATATTTCCGTTATGGCAAACTTTACCATAACGAAAAAAAATTGTTATATATTTCCGTTATGGCAAACTTTACCATAACAAAAACCTAAAAATTTTAAATATAGTTTGTTATTATTTTTTCTCTATAATAAATCATGGAAAACATTTCTATCCATTGGAAAGATGAGAATAGCAGAAATAATCAAGAACATCATTTCTTATTACCATCTCCTAACTGTAGAATTCTAATTATTGGTGAGTCTGGATGCGGTAAAACGAATTTACTACTAAGAATGTTACTTATGGATAAGTGGTTAGATTATAATAATTTATTTGTTTTTGGAAAGTCTTTACACCAGCCAGAATATAAATTAATAAAATCAGGATTTGATAAAGGATATAATAAAAGCGAAGTTCTTGAATTATTGGAGAAAGGAGGGGGTGATATCGATTCATTTATTAGAAATCTACCTAAAAAGCATAAAAAATCAAAATATAAGGTAGAATATTATGAAGATTCTTCCGAAATTTTAGACCCGAAGGATGTTAACAACAAGAAGAAAAATTTATTTGTATTTGATGATATAATGAATGATTCAAATCAAAGTAAAGCTGAAGATTATTATACGAGAGGAAGACATAATAATACAAGCTCTATTTATATTAGTCAAAACTATTTTAAACTTCCTCGTCAAACAATACGATCCAATGCTAATGTGTTTATATTGTTCTCATTGCCTATAAAAGATTTAGTTAATATTTTTAATGATTTCATTTCAAAAGATATGACGTGGGAAGAATTTCGTAATTATTGCGAAACTGTTTGGAAAGAACCATTTGGTTACATTGTTATAAATAAAAAATTACCACCAGGAGAGGGAAGATATCAAGCTAATTTTAACACTATTTATATACCTAAAAAGTTTTTTCCTCTTAAATAAATGTATATTTACAATACAACTCGAAAAGTTCATAAAGAAAATTTCATTGAGACCAATTCAATAAACTTAACCCTTGAAAATCAAAACTATATTAATGAATTGAAATTATTTTTAAAGACGAAAACTGGTTCAGGATTGTTAAATTCAGCGTTGAAGAAACTTCCTTTACCAGAAATGCATTTAAATTTACCTAATAATGTTCCATCGGAAAATATTGAAAACGGATCGTTTAGGAATACAGGAAAATATTCATATTGCGGTCCAGGTACGAAAGTACAAAAAAGATTAAAAGAAGGATATAATGGTGTTAACAGTTTAGATAAGGCCTGTAAACAACATGATATAAATTATTTAAAACATAAAAATACGAAAGAGAGAAATGCGGCAGATGATTTATTAGCAAAACAAGCGAGTGAAATTGCGTTAGATCCTAATGAACCAGAATACGTTAGAAAAGACGCGAGATTAGTCACAGGAGTTATGGGAATGAAATCAAGATTCGGAATGGGTTTACCATCAAAAAACGGGGTAAAGAGCTCGCGAAATCGGGCTCTGAAAAATTGAGAGAATTATATTATAATCCTAAAACTGGATACTCAGGAATCAATGATTTAGTACGAAAAAGTGGATTATCTTCTAAGATAGTTAAGGACTGGTTAGATCATCAAAACGTTTACACATTGCATAAACCGATAAGACATAAATTTTCAACGAGAAGAGTGATGGTCTCTAGTGTTGATGATCAATGGCAAGCTGATTTAGTAGACATGCAAAAATATAAATCTCAGAATAAAAATATAAATTACATATTAACAGTTATAGATATATTCAGTAAATACGCTTGGGCTACTCCTATTAAAAAGAAAACTGGCAATGATATTGCAGAAGCATTTCAAAATATATTTAAGGAAAGAATTCCTAGAAAAATACATACGGATAAAGGACTCGAATTCATAAATAAACCAACTCAAGAACTATTTAAAAAACATAGAATACATTGGTTTGCTACAGAGAATGAAACGAAAGCTCAAGTAGTAGAAAGATTTAACAGAACTTTAAAATCTAAAATGTGGAAATATTTTACAGAAAACAAAACAAAGAAATGGATTGATATTCTCCCTAATTTAGTAAAAAATTATAATACAAGTTCTCATAGAAGTATTAAAATGACTCCTGAACAAGGATCTCTTGCGAAGAATAGTAAAGTTGTGTATGAAAATTTATTTCCTCCTACTAAGTCTAAACTTAGGAAACCAAAATTTAACCTTGGTGATAGAGTAAGAATCAGCAGAAAATATAAAGATTTTAGAAAAGGTTATCTTCCAAACTATACAGAAGAAATATTTATTATATCTGAAGTATTGAAAACAAATCCTATAACTTATAAAATAAGAGACATGAGTGATGAAGAGATTATTGGAAGTTTTTATGAACAAGAAATGGTGAAATATGAAAGTGAATTATACGAGATTGAAAAAATATTAAAAAGAAATAAAGAGAAAATATTAGTTAAATGGAAAGGATACAATACAACATCTTGGATAAATGAAAAAGACTTAACGGAAATATAGAACATCAAACATCTAAACATCTAACATCTAAACATCTAACATCAAATCGTTTAAAGTTCTGTTTTACATAGGATATCTGTTTCATAAAGATGTTAGATGTTTAGATGTTAGATGTTTAGGTGTTAGATGTTAGATGTTAGATGTTTAGATGTTTGATGTTTCTTTTTTTCTCTATAATAAATGGCATATGTTAATATTAAAGAAAAATCTGATTTAGTAAATATTAGAAAGAAACTTCAGAAAAGATTTTTAGATGAGAAATTAGGTGAACAAGATATCTATCAAGAAAATATTAAACTACTACAACCATTAATTGAACCGATTAGGGATATAACTACACATCAAAAAGAAATACTTCAAACTCAACCAACACTACCAGCTCTTACTTCACATCAAGTTCCTTTAGCTATTGAAGATGTACCAGCATCGACCAGCTCTCCTAGACGTGATTTTGCAAAGTTAGGAAAAATAGCAAGAAAATATTTGCAAGTAATTTATTATCCTAATAAATATGATAACGCATTCGGTATTAAAATGACTGAAGGAGGTAATGATTTTAAATTAGGTAATGCAACAGTTAAAATTGATGGTAATAATTTAATTATTGATAAAAACCAATACATCGGTACTGAAGGTCTATGGAAACTTCTAACCTTGAAAAATCCTGGAGAAGTTTCCGTAAATGACTATAATAATTATAAGAAAATAATGATTCAAACTAAAGCGTTTTTTAGATACGATGGAAGTACTGCCAAATCGAATAAGGGTGATAAATATATGAAGTTTATTAAACCAATATATGATGAATATAAATTGCTTGATGAATTAAAATCAGAATTACGTCAGAAAGTAAGAACACCAAGAAGAAGCAGTATTGGAGATACTCCTCGAAGAACTAGTGTAGGAGACGTATCTGAAATATCAGGTATACCTTCAGGTATAGAATATTATTTTCAGAAATTCAATCGGGTAATACTAACGTTTTTAATGAGTTACAAGCTATTATTGATGAACTGTTAAGATTAGGTATATTTGATAAAGATATAATAGAATCTTTAAATAACTTTTTCTCTATAATAAATGAGCATTGTGTTATCTAGTAATACATCTGATTTCAAATATAATTTTTACCCTTCTTTAAAATTAGAAAAGGGTAAAACACATGAAATAGCTTTATTAAATATAAATACGTATAATTCAGTACCAAATATTGATGAATCAAATAATAAATTTGCATATGAATATAACGGTAAAATTTTTGAAATATTATTTCCAACAGGAGCTTATGAAATCAAAGCGATTAACAATTACATTCAAGAACATCTTGTTAAAAATAAGCATTCAGAAGCATTCAGTATTGAAGCAAACCACATAACTATGAAATGTATTATTCATGTTAGGAAGGCTAATTTTATTATATATTTCAATGAAAAGTCATTTAAAAATCTTTTAGGATTTAGTAGGGATACTATTGAAGGCATTGGAAAACATGAAAGTGAAAACATTGTTAATATTTCACCAGTAAATTCTATCTTAGTTAATTGTGATATTATAGAAGGTTCTTATCTTAATGGACATCAAAAACCAATTTTGTATAGTTTCTTTCCCGATGTTCCTCCCGGTTATAAAATAAATGAGAGACCTAATACAGTAGTATATCTACCGATAACAATTCCAACTGTTAATTTGATTCATATTTGGCTTACTGATCAATATCATAAACCATTAAATCTTCGAGGAGAAGAAATAACTATTCGATTACATTTAAAATCAACATAAACTTTTTTTTTCTCTATAATAAATGGAGCATAATTTAAATTGGAAGGAATCATCAGAAATAGATGACTCAATTAAAAGATTTGAATATCAAGAATATGAACCTTATACAGGAGTTGATTTAAATACACCTAGTGATATAAGAATATCAGTTCAAAATCAGGATGAATTTTTACTACCCTCTAGAAGTTATATTTATATTGAGGGATCTTTAAAAAAAGAAGATGGATCAACATTTGAAAAAGATCAACCTGGAACTGGAACTGGATCAGGAAAAGAATTATATATAAATTTAATTAATAACGGAATCATGTATTTATTTTCAAGAGTTGAATATCAACTTGGAAATAAAAGTATGGAAGAATATCCAAATCCTGGACAAGCATCAACTATGAAAGGACTTTTAACATATCCTCTCAATTATTTAGAAGGTATGAATTTTATGTGGTCACCTGATAAATGTGATAAAGTATGTCCAAAAATTAATAATTCTGGATATATGGAGAGACACAAATACTTATTTAAGAACTCATCAGGGAATTTTAGTGTAGCTATTCCGTTAAGTCATATATTTGGATTTTGTGAAAATTATGATAAAGTAATTTATGGTATAAAACATCAGCTTACGTTAAGAAGAAAAGAAGATGATAATGATGTTATATTAAAATCGCCAGATAAAGACGCTGATGGTATTTATAAAGTTCCTGATGGTAAAATTATTTTATCGAGAATAGTATGGAGAATCCCACACGTAACACTTACAGATGAATATTCATTAAAACTGTATAAAGATATTCAAAATAAAGTTACTTTAAATATTAATTTTTTGAATAGACAGTGTGAATCTATAGAAGTAAATCAAGGACAACAACAATTCGATTGGAGATTAAATGTTACAGCTGGATCTGAGAAACCTCGATTTATAATTTTAGCTTTTCAAGAAACAGATGGTGATAATCAAATTATGAATAGAGGTATATTTAATCATTGTAATATAACTAACGCTTTTGTTCAGTTAAATAGCGAAAGATATCCAGAAATGGATCTTCGACTTGATTTTAATGAAAATTATTATACAACCGCTTATAAAATGCTATCAGATTATTCTAATCATATACTTAATAAAGAAAATTGTTCTATTAGTTTAATAGAATATCAAAATTTGTATCCATTGCTAGTATTTGATGTAAGTAGACAATCTGAAAAAATAAAAAATTCAGTTACAGATATTAAAATAAGAGCAACTTTTAAGAAAAATATATCAAAACCTACAAAGGCTTATGCATTAGTATTATCAGATCGACTTGTGAAACTACAATCTGATGGAAATAAAATGAATATCGCTTTTTAATTTTTTTCTCTTAAATAAATGAGGTATTATTGTATTCATTGTAGAAAAATAACAAATACTGAAAATGTTCAAAAGGTTATGACAAATAAAAGTAGTATGCTTAGAGGTACATGCTCAGAATGTGGAAGAGTAAAAACTCAATTTACTTCTAATAAAATATAAAAATTATAAAAAATATAATATAATATAACGTATAAGCCCCCTGAAACGGGGGGCTTATAACATGAAAAAAAATAAAATATATAATTTTATTTTAGAGCACGGCCTCAAAGCCGTGCGCTAAATATAATTCGACCACCGCCTCAAGGTCATGGTCAAAAAACATTTACGATTAAAATATATAAAAAAATATATATAAAATTTTATATATAATAACTTTTTTTCTTCTTAAATAAATGACGTACAACGATATGAAAGTATATCTTACACCAAATCAGGTAAAGAAGTTAAACAACGCAGTAAATAAAAAATCTTCTATATCATTTAGAATTAATCCGAAGGATAAGGGAAACATATCTCTTCTCCTAACTCTAACTCAAAAAGCTAAATTTTTAAAAGGTATACCATTTAATTTAAAATTAAGCATATCACAAGTAACAGCCTTGGCAAAACACGGAGGATTTTTAATAACACTTCCAACATTATTAGCAGCTGCAAGTGCAATCGGTTCTCTTGCTGGTGGAGCTAGCGCTATTGCTAAAACTGTAAATGATAAAAAAACAGCTCAAAAGCAATTAGAAGAAACTAGAAGGCATAACCTTCAAATGGAAAAAAAGAAAACAAATGGAAAAGGTCTTTTTTTAAAACCATACCCTCGTCGAAAAACTGGCGAGGGTTTATTTTTAAAACCATACAAAAGTTGAATATTCCGATGAAAGCGTTGAGTCAATATGATCTTATGAAATATGTTAATCAACTTAAAATTCCAAACTTTGAAGGAATTTATATGAGAGATGCTCTTCCAAAAAAATCTAATAAAAAGGAATGTGGAATCTTAAATTTGGATTCAATTAAAGGTTCAGGAACTCACTGGACATGTTGGTTTAAGAATTGTAATAACTTATGCTATTATTTCGATTCATTCGGTGTTCAACCTCCGACTGAATTTGAAAATTATATACAATGCGATATTGTCTATTCAACGTATCAAATACAAAAATTGAATGAAGTTATTTGCGGTCATTTGTGTTTGTTTGTTCTTTTCGGAATAGTTGTATTGAAATTAAATTTCCACTCAATTCTACAAGAACTTTTTTTCTCTACAATAAATGAGTGTTAATAACTTTGGTGAAGGACCTCTAACAAGAAGTGGACCACCGGGACCGCGAGGACCTCGAGGACCTCGAGGACCTCCAGGACTGTCAGGAATTGGATTTAAATATTTAGATGAGGAAGGTAATTTTGATATCGAAAATAAAAGGCTTGCAAATGCGGCTAATCCTCGAGAAGAAAACGACGTTACTACAAAAATTTATACAGATAATTTAGTAAAAGAAACAAGAAGTAAGGTTGATAAAATGTTGAAACAGACAGGAAATATGAATAAATCAATAACTGAATTACAATCTGAAGGTGATCATATTAAAAAATTTGTTGAAGAAATAAAATCTCAACTCTTTGATATGCATAATAACGTTCTGTTAAAAGATGGTTTTGAAAACGTCTTAAAAACGATTAATAAACAGATTTCAACTCTTAGTGAAAATATAAATAATTTTAAAAAAGAAACATATGCTTACGAAACAATAATTTTTCAAACAAATTCAAAATTAGAATCAGGAAAGTTCCCATTCGTATTCGGTATGAAAGGAGGTGCTTCTGAGAAAACTGGTTATGTTATGCCTTATGAAGGATTCATTGATACAGTTATATTAACCTCGCAAGATATAAATCAACATATATCAGTAAAATTGTTAATTAACGGAAATGAATATCCCTTAGCTTTAGACAAATATCAAGATGAATTCTTTACCAAAATCAGAGTTAATGATCTTCGTCTGAATGAAGGAGATGTTATTCAGATTCAATCAAACGTTGATACTAATAATGTAAAAATGCATGTTGTTCAAGTTTTTGTAGGGTATAACTTTATTAATAAAAATATTATGTTAGGAGATGAACCTCTTGAGACGGTTGAGTTTAATGAGATTGAGAATAAAAGTGATACAAATATTTATGAACTTGCTACTTCAGCAAAAATTAATAACGACATTGAAGAAAAAAATAAAGAGATGAAAAATATTATTATAAGCGATGACTTTGGAAATGTAGTATATAGTTCTGATAATGCTGATCCTGAAATAAAAAGAAACTATGGAGATAATTTATCATAACAATATAAACTTTTTTTCCTCTATAATAAATAGATGGAAAACAAATCAGAGCTTTTAAATATTTTGAACTATACATCTGATTTTTCACATACTACAAAATTGTCAGATTTAATTAAGGATGCTCCTTATGATATTGTTGAATTAAGAAAAGTAGATACAAGATATGGTCCATCAATCATCGCTACTCTACGTATAGGAGAAGATGAGAATACTAATGTATTTCTTCCAAAAAGATATGTGAATAAATTAAACGATAATCAAATTAAACTTTTCAACGAGAACAATTTTCAAATGAAATATCAGGGTGGAAAATATCATGATATAAGATTTTTGTAAGTAATCAAAATCTTTTTTTTCTCTATAATAAATGAACGCTTTACAAAATCAACTCTCAAAAATTAATGAGGTATATACTGAAAGAATAAAAGAACTCTTAGATTTAGATATCATTACAAGTAATGATATATAATAAATATATAGATATTCAAGAAGGAATAATAAAGCTAGCTGATGAATTGATTAAAAGACTAGTATTTGAAAATGATGATGATTCAGATGATGATGATTCAGATGATGATTCAGATGATGGAAAAATAAAAAATATGAATTACTGTAAAGTTTGTCATACAACTATTAAAAATTTTAAAATTCATGAAAAAAGTAATAAACATAAGAGGAATGTAGATACTGATAGAATTAAAGAACTCTTAGATGTAAAATTCTTCAATAGAGAAAATATTGAAGAATTTGAAAATCATTTAAAAACCTTGATCGGTTACATATCCTTAGTAAAATATTTACTGAATCAAAAATAAAAGAGGAAAAATTATATTTAAAAATTTTAAATATAATGCTCATATCCTTTTTACTTAATTAAATCCCATTTGTTAATCTTACATATTTTCTTCCACATTTCATTGTATTCATTTAATGTAATTTCTCTTTTATTAGAAACTTTCTGAAAATCAGATATATTACATTTGACACCACATAACTGTAGTAATTTATAAATTTTAAAATGAACATTAAATGAATTTTTTCTTTTGAAATTCTTTATCTCCTGTTGAAATGTCTCTTCTAAATTATCGTTGAGATTTAATAATTTATCATAATTCTTCTTTATATCTTCATTGTTTTTGTAATATTTTTCAATAACTTTCTCTAAATATATTCTTGGTGAATATTTTAATGGTTTATTATTGTTTTGTGTATATTGCGAATGATAAGGTTTATAATCACAATTACGATTTTTGTATATAATTTTATATTTGTAACAGTCATATTCAAATTTAGAACTTTGTATCAATTCTTTACAAGTCCTACAAAAATTATAGATTTGTTCACAATCCTGAACCATATCTGTTTGATGACTGTGACAAGATGAACAAGGTAATGTAATGTCTCCTTTAAATAAACATCCTCCAATAACTGAATACTTTTTACCATCAATTTCAATTAATATCTCCATATTTATTATAGTTTTTTTTATTATAAGTCAATTTTGAATTTTCGTTATTCTTGAATTTCATAATTTTTTCTAGTTTTGATTTTAAAATAGGGGCTAATTTTTCTTCTAAATTTTTTATTCTTCTTGAAAAACGTTCTTTATCTAAAATTATAGAAGTTAGCTCATCGTTTGTTCTATCATAATTATCTATCTCAAAAATGTTATTATTTTGTGAAAAGGTGACTTTCTTTTTATTTTTGTTCATTTTTTATTTCCTTATTTATTATAGAAGAAATAAAAAAATATTATATTTTCCTAAAACTCATCGAGTTCTTCAATTTTGCTCTCATGTAAATTTTCTCTATCTTTTATATTTTTTAAAATTACCTTTAATAATTATTTTATAATAAAGCTACCTTAAAAATAATATCAAATTCGAATTCCTCGTACTCAAAAACCTATATATGAATATCTCATTTATCTTTTTATGTTAAAAAGAGCCAGATATTTAACATCCGTGGATTTTTATAAAAAAATTTTTATGAACTTCTGTTTTTCAAAAATAAAAAGTCTTACAAATGATAACCTTCTAATAAATATATTTAAATGAAACTTGGTATATGATATTATTTTAATGAAACCTATAATTTTGATTTCTTGTAAATTTTACCTAATTTCATTATTTTTCAAGTTATTATTATTATTATTATTATTATTATTATTATTATTATTATTATTATTATTATTATTATTATTATTATTATTATTATTAGCAAAGCGAGGTCCTCTAGTTTTCCGCTCTTGAGCGGAAAAATTTCTTACAACACATCTTTAAATTAAAAAACCTTCCCTCCATCAAGATTTGAACCAGAAACTTTATTCTCTAATCCAACGCTCTATCCACTCGGCTATAGAGGCACTAAGAAGTAAGTGCTTGGAACTTTTACTGTTTTTAAAATATTCAAGTTTTTAATTTTTTTAAAATAGCTCCTTTAATATTCATTTTAGGAGTAAAACCCATAGAAGCAAATGTACTTATTTTGCAATTTTCTATACAATTGTTTCTATAAAAATTTCTATAGGGTGGCTATTTATTAATGTATATCCTCATAACTTTTCAAATATTATTTTTATGAAAAATTTACATAAGAGTAAAATTAAAGATCTTTTGACTCTCTATAAAACTTTTCCTTATAAAATTTTATGTAACTAGTAGGCAAACTGCTCAGAGACCAAAGCGACGGAGCACCTGGTAGCAAAATTAAAAAAATATATTATCACATCTTCAACGACCAAAATATCTTTCCAACTTCACTCCCGTAAACAAACCTTTACAAGTAGTATGTAAAACGGGGAGCGAAGCGTCTACCAGCATATTTGCGACCGAAGGGAGCAAGTGTGCTTGTATCTTTTTTATATATTATATATATATATATATATATATATATATATATATATATATATATATATATATATATATATATATATATATATAATATATATATAATAATATATATATATAAAAGATATATATATATATATATATATATATATATATATATATATATATATATATATATATATATATATATATAAAGAGTTTTATATATTATATATATATAGATCTCTAATCATATTTATATTTATAAATAATAATATAATATATATAATATATATATATATATATATATATATATATATATATATATATATATAT
>JABUQX010133583.1:0-5000 GCA_015478945.1 Trachelipus rathkii
AAAAAACAAAACACCCACATAATAAACCCCAAACACACAAGCATCTTAAAACACTCAAATCAAACAAAAAAAAGGAAAATTATCGAATCTGTATATATTTATAACACGAATAACTATAATAAATATCCGGGCGAATATAAATTGGATTATATAACCAACGCCACCATCCTTTCCTCAAAATACTTTAAACAGCTACAAACACAAAAAATTACCAACCAAACATAAAATGAAAAAAAAAAAAAAAAAAAAAAAAAAAAAAAAAAAAAAAAAAAAAAAGGATTTTCAGTCTGCTCCAGCCGTAGTGACAGTTCTCTTTTGTCTTTTTAACCTGAAGGAGGCCCAAAGTGCTAGCTTGGGCGAAAGCTCGCATGAATCTAATTTAAAAAAAAATAAATAAAAAAAAAAATAAAATAAAAAAATACATATAATGTAGTTTATAATCGAAAAAGTAATTTAAAAATGTTCGTTTTATCATATAGATAGTATAACAAGTTTCGAAAAATAAAATCAGTTTTTAACATTAAAGTTTTCAACTATGCACACTCCGTAGCCCCGTGCATACAGTTTTATTTTTTATACCAGGTTATACATCTAAATATATATATATATAATATATTATAATATATATATATATATATTATAATTATATATATATTAATATATATATATATATATTATATTGATATATATATATAATATATATTATATAATATATATATATATAATATATATTATATATATATATTATATATATATATATAATATAATTTATTCACAATCAAAGTTATGAGTAAAAGAAAGGTTGGGAATTATATATCTATATATATAAAATATATTAATACTCTATATATATATAATATATATATATATTATATATATATATATATACTATATATATATATATATATATATATATATATATAATATATATATTAAATATATATATATATACGTCGCGGTATCTCTCTCGAGTTTCATTTTTGTACATGTACCCATCTCGGTGAAGATTTATTATTTCTAATTTAGGGAGTAGTTGAAATTTTTTCCTTCTACACATTTAAACCCCCACCCCTTCCAACACTAGATCCAATAATAATAATAATAATAATAATAGATAATGAATAATATAATAATAATAATTAATAATAAAATAATTAATAATAATAAATAATAATAATAATAATAAAATAATTATAATTATAATTAAATTATAATTATAATTATAATTATAAATTATAATATAATCCTAAAATATAATAATAATAATAATAGTAGATATAATAATAAGTATAATATAATATAATAATAAATAAAATAAATAAATAATAATAATATATAATAAATATCTCCTCCTCTCTCTCTCTCTCTTTTCTCTCTCTCTCTCTCTCTCTCTCTCTCTCTCTCTCTTCTCTCTCTCGTCTCTCTCTCTCTCTGCTCTCTCTCTTCTCTCTCTCTCTTCAAAATTTTACCAAAATAAGAAATACCAAAAATAATAAAACTTATTAAATAGAAAAAAAAAAAATATTGAATAAAATAAACAATAAGAAAACAAAAAATAAAATTGCTTATTTACTTCCATAATCCCATGAGGGTTGGGAAATAATTTTTAATCCAAGCTTAAGTATATAATATAATCACCATATATATATATAATATATATAGTATTATATATATATATATATATATATAATATATTATATATACTATATATATATATATATGATATATATATATATATATATTATAGTATATATATATATATATATTATATAGTATACTGTAAGTGATATACCCGCCTCTTTTGGGGTGTCCGTAGCGCACCTCCGCACCTCGAGAAAAAGTTAGTCCGCTAGCGCTCCTCCGCACTAATTCAGACCATCAAACCTCCGCTAACGCAAGTCCGCACGTCCACGTCCGCACGTTCGCACGTCTCCCGCTAATAATGTGCGACTTCACAAAAGAATTTTTAATATAATATAAATAATATATTACAAAAAAGTTATTTATAATATTATATGAAAGATTGAATGAATATTTACAACATCTCAAAGATTTTTCCACTTCCTCCTCAATATTGTCTTCAAAGGACAAGAGATCCATATTGCCCAAAAAGATTAGGTGTTCAAAATTAAAAGTAGTTAAGGCTGACTCTTTGCCCTCAAATATCCTCCACCAATATAAATTTTCGCTCTACAGGCGTGAATAGGAGAGGTGTATTATATATTTTTATGACATTTCAACAAATTCTGTCCATGCTGAAAGGGAAAGATGTCCTTGTGAAAGGAGTGCTGGTGTTAGTTCGCTTCCAGCACCCATTGCTAATTTAAGGTCTCACCTAAATCATTCTGCCCCCTTCTGAAATATTTTGACCACGCTGTCCACCCATAAGAAGGTTATTTCGTCCAAGACTTTATAGTAGAATCCATGAAAGCTCGACTCCTGCAGAGTCGAAGCTAATGCTACGTATCAGCTCGGTAGCTATATATATATAATATATATATAATAATATATATATATATATATATATTATATATAATAGTATATATATTATAGTATATATAATAATTATTATCTAATATATATATATTATATTATATATATATGGTATGTATATATTATATATATAATATATATTTAGTATATATATATATCTATATATATATATATATATATATATTATATATAAGTAATATATATATATATATATTAATATATGTTAATATTTTGCTAAAACTCGAAATATATTATATATATATATTATATATATTATATTTATATATATATATATATAAGTATATATAATATATATATATATATATACTAATATATATTTTGGGGTTTACACAGAAATTGATTTAGATATTGCCTAGTTATTATAGTAATAATATAATTAATTAAAGTTATAGGATGAGGGTATAGCCATTCAGTCCTATAAAATGCAATTTAATTGTAATTTATTATAATATGGTACGTTTAAAGGAGGTTTGAGATTGTTTTGGGAAGTTTATTATGAATAACAATAAGTCTTAGACTAAAAGTATTAATTAGTTATAAACTTTAAATAAAAATTATATTTCTTTATTATATATAACCAATAAGAATTCTTAATAAGTAAACTATATTTTAATTTTTTAAAAAAGTGCGGAACAAAAGAGCGGAAACTTTTTTTGATCCGCACGTGCAAGTCCGCTAATTTCCTGACGATCCGCACCTCCGTAGTGCCGCACCTAATTACTGGTAGTCCGCTCGGAGCGGACTAGCGGATTAAAGAGCGGAAGTGCGCACCTCTGATATATATATATATATATATATATATATCACCAAATTGTTTAATAGTTTGTATTATTAATAAAGAAAGTCCCTCTCAGTCTCTCCACTGAGGCGTAGAATAGCGGTACTCAGAGTAAGCGCACCGTACCGCTCTGCCCCGCGCTGCACCGCACCGCATCAGGCACCGCACCAAAAGTCCATTTATGTTCCCCTCACTCTATGTTTCAATGGCACGCGCTCCACCACACATCTATATTTTTAAAATCGCGCCGCATCCGTAACACTGGAATTGTGTTCCCGCACACACATTAATGAGCGCACACGCAAAGCACGCCCGCACCGCACGCACCGCACAAACCGTACTGGTGCGTCAGCCAACCCTTAAGCGATAGGTTAGACGGAGGAAATTTTTAATTTTTATGTCCCACAACATTTTTCTTCCTTCGTTGAACCCTAGCCCTACCCCAATGGAAGTCTTCTTCCATTCGGTTGAGCCCTACGCCCCCTTACGCCCCTACCCCATGGAATCTTCTTACACCATTCTTGTTCCCTTCGCCTACGCCCCTACCCCAATGGAAATCTTATGCTTTGATTAATATCGAAACACTAGCGGTTTTTTTTTTTTTTAATAAAGGTTTATTTAATTTATTAAAGTTGGTTTTTATCATTGGAATTTATTTTTAACATCATTTCAAATGTTCTAATTTTTTTTAGAAAAAAACAAAGGAAAAACCCTATTCTTACTCATGATATGTCATTGAAGTAGTGTGTATTAGTCGTGATAGGTAGTAATGGTAGTGGATTAGGTGTCGTGACAGTTGGGTATACCAGTTAGGTGAAAGAGCAGATTAGGTTAAGCCATAAATCAATAATAACAAAGATACCCATTTTAATGTGGAATACAAAGAGTCTCTCTCTTCTCATCTCATCTCCTCTCTTCTCTCTCTCTCTCTCGTCCTCTCTCTCTCTCTCTCTCTTCGCTTCTGGTCCTCCTCTCTCTCTCTCTCTTGCAAAGGTTAATTTGCGCTATTAGCTCCCTTCACAAATGCCAATCAAAGGGTTTACAATTTTTATTTTCATTTTGTTTATTATTATTTATTATTATTATTATTATTATTATATTATTATTATTATTATATTATTTTTATATTATTAATTATTAATTATTATTATTATTGTTGTTGGTTGTTGTTGTTTGTTGGTTGTTGTTGTTGTGTTGTTGTTGTTGTTGTGTGTTGTTGTTGTGTGTTGTTGTGTTCATTTTTGTTTATTTATATATATATATATATATATATATATTATATATATATATATATATATATATATATATATATATATATATATATATATATTATATATCAGCGACAAATATATATATATATATTTATTATCAATATATTATATATATAATTATAATATATATAATATATATATATATATAAATAGTATATATATATATATATATATATATATTACTATATATATTATATATCATATATTTTTTTATTATTTTTATTATTATTTATTTTTTATTATTATTATTTATTCTTATTATTATTATTAATTATTATTATTATTATTAGTATTATTATTATTATTGTTATTGTTATTATTATTTTATGTTTTATTATTATGTTATTCATTATTATTATATTTTATATTAGTTTGTTGTTGTTGTTTGTTGTTGTTATTAAAATTATTTTACTATTTATTATATTATTATTATTAAA
>JABUQX010133583.1:10000-27091 GCA_015478945.1 Trachelipus rathkii
TTGATTTGTTGTTGGTGAAGAGGAGATGTTGAAGTATGGGTTGGATGTTAAATCAGTTAGGGGTTTAGGAATGGGATTATCGATCATTATGTTGTTTCTATGTAAAATTAAGTTAGTGGGGGCTGGATGGAGAGGAAGGTATACGGAGGAAGTGGGTAATTAAGAGCGAGACGTTAAGTGAGAAAAGACAATAAGGATCAGTATGTAACGCTCTGCTAGTAAATTGGTTGAAATGTGAACAAGTTTGATACTGACAAAATCTGGGAAAAATAAAAAAAAAGAAGGAAGCAATTGTAAGTAGTGCAAAGGAAGTATGTGGATGTGCTCAAGTAGGTAAGAAAGTTAACAGTGAATGGTGGATTGAAGAGGTGATGCAAACGTTAAAAGTATAAAAGAAGCATGGTTGAATGTCCTAAAAGCAAATGATGAGTTTCAAAAGAAAGATGTTGATATAAGAAGGAAAAAAGAATACTAAAAGGTGTATACGTAGAAGAAAAAAAGGTAAATAAACAATTTGGAAGGAGGATGAACTGGGGACTTACAAGGAATAGGAAGCTCATTCTAAAGGAGCGCGAAAGGTTAAGATGAGAATAAGGGGAATCTGTATAAATAATGAATAGGATGGTGCTTTTGTAACTGATGAATGGATGTGAGGGGGTTGTGGAACAGAACACTTAAAAAATCTGCACAATATTAACATGTAATGAAGAGGTGGATAGTGAGTGTGTGTGGGTTTGATGGTGCAAGAAGGAATAGGTATTTTGGGGATGAGGTTAATAGTAAGGAGGAGGTATGGGTAGAGTGAAAAAGTTGAAGAATGGTAAATCTGCAGGTATAGAGAAATTACTGGTGAAAATAAACAAGAACGGAGGCGAGATGGTGAATTATTGGATTTGGAAGTGTGTAATAAAGCGTTTATAGAGGGTATTGTCAAGGGATTGGAGGAGAGCGGGTAATAGTACCTTATATAAGGGTAAGGGAGAAAAAGGAAACTGTAGATTATAGGGAATAAGTTTATTAAGTGTTTGTGGAAGGTATATGCTGTATTTTGGTCGAAAGAGTACGTCGAGTGAATGAAGGACTGATTGTGGTGAAGGACAGAGGGCGTTTAGGAAGTGGTAGAGGATGTGTGGACAAAATCTTTACATTGAAACAAATGATTGAGAAATGAGGAGAGAAGAATAAATTATATTTAGGTTTTAAATGGATTTGCAACGCGTATGATAGGATTAATAGAGAAGCGTTATAGCAGGTGTTAGTGATATGTGTGGTGGTAGGCTTCTGAATGGAATCAAAAGTTGTATGACGATAGTGAAGCGTGTGTAAGAAAAATGGTGTCATGGTGATTGTTTAGGATTAATAGCGAGTGAGAGGGTTGTGTATGTCTCCTTGGTTATTCACTTTGTATGGGTTATGAAAGATTCGAGGTGGGGATGGCAGGATGGTGTTAGAATGATGGAGAATGGGATGATGGAGGGGCCCTACCATTAAATGTGGATGATTTGGGTTTTGTGTGGCGAATCTAGAAGAAAGTTTGAGAGGATGGTAGAGAGATTTGGCAGGGTGTGAAAAGAGGGTTTGGAAAGTAAGACAGTAGATAAGAGGTAAGGTTAATGTTGTGAGTGGAGACAGTTCTCGGTGATGTTATGTTAGATTGTGAGCAGCTGGAACAAGTTGTCGATTTAAATATTTAGGGTTGTGTTGGATGAGAAAGAACGGATGATGTCGAGTGTAGTAGGAAAGTTGTGAATGGCAGGAAGTTGGCTGGTGCAATTAAATCGTTGGTGAATGTAAAGGACTAAGTCTTGAGTGCGCTAGGGTCTTACATGAGGATATGTTGTTACCTGTGTTATTGTATGTAGTGAACTATGGTCTGGAATAAGAGTATAGATCTAAAGTTCAATGTGTTCAGATGGACAACTTTGGGCATGCTAGTTGTAAGAAGAATTGATAAATGAGGAATGAATTTATTAGAGAGTTGTGGTGGTGTGAAGAAGGGGTAAATGAGAAATAAATGAAAGTATGTTGAGATGGTTTGGTCATGTGGAAGAATGGATGTAGTCGGTTGGTAAGCGGATGTATAGTGGCGAGTGTGTTGGGAACGGACCGGCTGGGAGACCAAAGAGAAAGTGGATTGAGTCGTGAACGAATGTTTGAAGGAGAGAAATGTGAGTTTGGCAGAGGCCAGAATAAAGGTGCATAGATAGGAGGGAATGGCGGGGTTTGTATGGGGCATGGTTTGGCCCACCTGGCCAATGGGATGAACCCTTACTTGACGATTTACCCGATAGTAAGAGTGGTCGCGGTCATGAAGCTCTTAGGGTGGATTTTCTGTCTGTGGACTGAGTTCTCACATATTAAATGGTAGCGAAAGGGCGGTAAAGGTGGGCTTCCCTTTCGACTTTTGTTCATATTCCTTCTCTGCTTTTCTTTCGCGATGCATGGACACGTACCTTACCACCAGTCTTGGGGCAAAGAGGAAGATAAAGAAAGAAAAAAAGAAATTAATTCAAACGTTTTGCTTTCAATATTATATTATTTCTTTCTTTTATGTCATTATCCCCTGCTCTGAATTAAATATAAAAATTATTTTAATGTCAAATGAATGAAAATATATATTTTAAATATTCATTTGCAACTTCTGAAATTAAAGATTTCACTTAATTAAAATTATATAAAATTGCTCAAAAATTTAGAGAACATAAATGAAATATATCGAAGATTCGATACTAAAGGAAAATATCGATAAATCGGCGGAAAAAATAGCATCGATATTTTTACCTAGTGTAGAAGAAAATAATATTATATTATATATTATTATATATTATAATATATATATAAATATATATATATATATATATAAATATTATATATATATATAAAAAATGCAAAGATGCAAGATACAATATATATATATAATATATATATATATATATGAACTTGTCCTTTAAAAAGAAGTTAACCGCTATATATCGAACGAACGATGTAATGATTTTTTTTCGATTATTTCAAGGCTATAGTGCGTTAGTTGCCAATAACAGTTTGTTTGTTTTTTAACTAAGGAATAAAACCAAGATTAAATCGGCAGAAAGTGAAAGAAGTCAGGGTCTCTCGGCTTAGCGGGGGACGACCGGGGGGGGGGACTTCGTTCCCCTCTGTCCCACCGTCTGCTCGAGCCTTAAGAAAATTAAAAAAATTAAAAAAAATTAACATAATAAATTAGCATGATAAAAAAAGCAACTTGTGGTAACTCTAGCGCTCTTCTATTGGAGTTTTAGCTACACGTAACACTGCAGGGCTGCACAAGTTTATCGTTTCGGCGGATTTTTCGATATCATGTCTTTTTATGTAACTCTTTTAAAGGACAAGTGCCTATATATATATATATATATATATATTAATATATGTATATATTATATATATATGATATATATATATAATATATATATATTATTATATATATATATATATATATATAATATATATTATATTATAGGTGTATTTAACCCTTGGCGTAATAATATCTCAAAAAACCTAACATAGATACAGGGAAAAGGAATCATTGTTGGAATCTGGTACATTTAGTGCGGAAAATTGTAAAAAAAAAAAAATTTAAAAAAACTTTTTAAAAAATTATATTTCACAAACTACAATAGCTACAGCGAAAAGGAATATCATTTTGGAATCCTGGTAAAATTTTACATAGGAAATGTAAAAAAAAAAATAAAAAAAATTATTGTTAATATTATAGTAATATGATTAAGAGCCTATTTGAGACCTTTATTGGTTACTCGTTAAAATAAATAGACTTTTTCTATTAAATTTGCTTTTTTTAACTAAAGAATACCCAAGGGTATACGCCCCGACTGGCAGGAGTCGGGGTCTCTCGGCCTTCCGGGGAACGACGGGTAGGACTAATTCCCCCCTTCCCGGGAGGGTCTCCGGAACCCCCGCTCTTTTGGTATTTGGTGTCGCGGGGGTTCCTCCGCCCCCTCTCCTACGGGGTATGGAAAAACGTCCCCCCTGTGTTCCCCGTCGCTCGAGCCCCCTACATTGCGGTGTAATTAATTTTTACAAAATATATATTATATATACTATGTCCCCTGTTCCAAAAAAAAAAAAAGCCAATATTATTTTATTTTATTTATTTTTTTAATTTTTTTACATTTTTCCTAACTAAAATTTTACAGGATTCCATAAATGTATTCCTTTTCGCTGTGAGGCTATTGTAGTTTTTGAGATATGATTTTTTTTTTTTTTTTTTTTTATTTTTTTTTTTTTTACCTTTTCATGCCCTAAAATGTTACCAGGATTCCAACACTGTATTCCTTTTCCCTGTAGATCTTATTGAGTTTGAGATATGAGTTGTAGTTTTAAAACAAAAGTTGTAGTTTAAACCCATTATAACCATATATTATATATATATATATATATATATATATATATATATATATATATATATTTATTTCTTATTAGATACATATATTTTATATATAATATATATATAATATTTATAATCTATATATATTTTATATTTATTATATATATATATTTATATATATGAGTATATATTATATATATATATATATATATATATATATATATAATATATATATAGTATATATTATATATATATAAAATATAATATAAATTTATTATTATATAAAATATATATATATAATATATATATATATTAATATATTATATATATATATATATATATATATATTCTTTCTATAGGCATACATTAGTATTTGACAACTCAAAGAAATTTGATTCGCTGAAATAGAATTAGTAAGCGCTCTACAATTACGTCAGACAATGAAATTCTCTTTTCTTAGTTATTTTAGTTACTATTTTCACCTTTCTGGGAACTAGCCCTAATGGTCGACAAGACATCAAAAAAAATCTCATTTAAAGCCCGCCGCAGTCGTTAGGGTAAGTTAGGTTAGGTTGGGTTAAGTTAGGTTAGGTTAGGTTAGGTTAAGTTTTGTTGGATTTATTACAAATGTTGACCATTTTACCTGTCGACGACTTGGTATTAGCTTCATTCCTAATGCTCATATTCGACAGTTTCAACTAGTGTCGGATTAATAGTAAATGAAACTGATATGGCAACACTCCTCCTCCCCGTATTCCTCATCAACACCCCCATCCCACCACCACCCTTCGACCCCGTAGACTTCAAACGAAGATGAAGTTGGCCCCGACCCATTGTCCCTCTGAGGAGTCAGGAAAAAATAATAAAAAAAAATCTTATTTATACGTTTTTCTCGACATCAAAAAGACCTGAAAATAAGTTGGTAATAGAGCGACAGCGACATCTATTGGCCTGACAGAGGACGAGAGCGCCATCTATTGCAGCCAGAAATCAACCGAACAATTCAATGACGAGGCTCTTCTAATAAAAACTTTTCTCCCTTCGATCAATTTAAAAAAAGAAAAGAAAAAAACTTAAATAAGTTATGAAACTTTGGGAAAAGTAAACTAATTTTTTTTTATTAGAAGTTTGCGTATTTCGATGCAAATACAAGAACCGCGCGCCACGTACGACAACAACACACACTACACCACACAACACACACAACACACACACCTAACACACGCACACACACACACCACACACTCAGAGAGAGAGATACACACACACACACACCACAACAAATACCAACACACACGCACACCTACACACACAACACACACTACATACAACAGAAGAGAACAAGCACAAAGGAAGTCAGGTCTATAGGTAGCAGGGGATAGAGATAGGTAGATTATATAGTATATTATATATATATATATATATTATAGTATATATATATTATTATATATAATATATTAATATATTATTATATATAATATATATATTATATATATAAATTATATATATATATATATATATATATTATTATATTATATAATATATTTTTTCTGTTTTAGCCAACGGTCAGTTTTGAGATTTTTTATTTGTTTTTTTTTTATAATGATTTATATGATACCAACAATGAATTCAGTGGTAAGCGGGACATGATTAAAAAAGTTCGAAGTAATTTTTGAAATAATATTTATTAATCTTATTTTTTGTAAATATCTCTTAAACATGCATCTTTATAAATTATTTATCTTCTTAAAGTACTGACAGCTTACAGAAAAAAAAATTACATCATTCG
Organism: Trachelipus rathkii; assembly: GCA_015478945.1. Lineage (NCBI taxonomy): Eukaryota > Metazoa > Arthropoda > Malacostraca > Isopoda > Trachelipodidae > Trachelipus > Trachelipus rathkii. The sequence continues at coordinate 16,171 of JABUQX010133583.1, forward strand.
GAAATCACAGCGTAAAAGCTTATCGTACATATATCGTAAAAATAATAATAAAATAATAATAAAAATTACAAAAAAAAAAACACTAGGGGGCTCGAGCCGACGGGGGACAAGGGGGGGACGTTTTCTTTCCATACCCCGTAGGGAGGGGCGGAGGAACCCCCGCGCCCCCCAAATACCAAAGAGCAGGGGTTCCGGAGACCCTCACCGGAGGGGGGGAAATAGTCCTACCCCTGTCGTTCCCCGGGAGGCGAGAGCCCGACTCTGCCATTTTGCGGTTTAACCCTTGGGTATTCCTTCAGTTTTAAAAAAAAAATTAAAAGTTACGGATCCGTAAAACGTTACACTGGTCCTATATATTTTTAATCATGTCGCGTTACTACTCGGAATTCTGTGTTTGAATCATATACTTCCAATATATCTAAAAAAAAAAAAAAAACTTCAAAATCTGCCCCATTGTGGTAAAACAGAAAGTGTCATATATATACTATATATTCCCCCTAGTAATAATATATATTTATATATATATAAGTATATATATATATTATATATATATATAATAATATATATATATAGCTACTAGATTGATACTAATATAACCTATCTAATAGTTATATATAGTATATATAATATATATAGTATACCGTCACTGATTGGTCCGCAGCGAGTTGAAAGATATCGAGATGTTTAAAACCTAACCAGAGATACTGGCGCATAGTTCTCAAGCACGTAAATATGCTACAGGGAAACAAGGAATACGATTTTTTAGAATCACTGGGCAATAATGTGGATAGTTATCGGTGTGAAAATGTTAAAAGAATAACAAAAAAGAAAAAAAAAAAAAAAAAAAAATTATTGTTAATAATTTATAGGTAATATGAGGAGAAAGCTTATTTAAGACCTTTTATACGTTACTCCGTTAAAATAAATAGACTTTCTAATATAGTTAATTTTTTTTTCCTAAAGATACCCCAAGGGTATACGCAACCGATGGCTAGGAGTCTCTCGGCCTTCCGGGGAACGACACGGTAGGACTATTTCCCCCCTCCGGGGAGGGTCTCACCGGAACCCCGCTCTTTGGTATTTGAGTGTGTCCGCGGGGGTTCCTCCGCCCCTTCCCTACGGGGTATGGAACGCCCCCCTGTGTTCCCGTCGCTAATAACCATAAATCTTATACAATACTTTATAAATAATATATTATATATATAATCTATGTCCCTTGCTCCTAAAAAAAAAAAATAGCCAATTATTTTTTTTTTTTTTTTTTTTAGCATTATGCCCTAACTAAAATTTACAAGGATTCCAAAAATGCTCATTCTTTTCGTGGTAGCTCATTATGTTTGAGATATGAGATTTTTTTTAATACACAGTTTCCGCACTAAAATCTTTACTCAGGATTCAAACAATGTATTGGCCTTCCTGTCAGCTATTGTAGTTTTGAGATATGGCTTGTGATTTGTAAAATATATATATATCTTATATATAATATATATATAATGATATATATATATATATATATAATATATATATATATATATATATTATATATAATAGATCATATATATATATATATATATCTATATATAATATAATATTATAATATAATAATATATAGGCGATATATATAGGGGAAATTGCATAATAGACGCCAAAATGGCCAAAGAAATTAAGATACCTTTAAGAAAAGTTTATTTAAAGAAAATGTAGATAAATATGTATTAATTATAAAAATCGACTTCAATAATAAAAATTTGATAAATTATAAATTTAAATTAAATTAAATTAATGTTTTCATCGTATGTTGGCAGAGTAATGATTGAGAACTCTTATTTAAGTGAGGCAAAATTTTAACTTAGTGTTATTTTTTAGCGCAGAGAGAAGGTTGTGTTTGTAATTTCTTTTAGAAGAAAGTTTTATGTTATGATACAGTATTGTTTAATGGAAATATGTAGTAAGATTATGAGAACAAGTAGTTGCATATAAATTAATAATTCTTTTATAGAGATTGGTATTAAATTTTTGTAGAAAAATTTGTGGATATAAAAATATTATAACTCAAGAAAACAGAACCTACCTGACCTATACCCAACCTAATTAAACTCGTATCCTAACCTACGCCTAACCTAACCTAACTTATCCTAACCTAACCTGAACTTAAACTTACTCTACACCTACCTAAAATTTATATCCTAACCTATGCCATAAAAGTGGTTTTAAAAAAGTCCTATTGAGTTACTTATATATTATCAATATATATAATATAAATATATATATATATATATATATATATAGTATATATTATATAATATATATATATATAATATATATATAGTATATATATATATATACTATATATAATTTAGTGATGGACCGGATGTATCATTTGACTGTTTGCAGATACGGAGCTTAAATAACATTAAAAGAGATGCTGGGATGTATTTACTCTTTGAAAGTTTGAAAATGAAACTTAATTATAATATATATATAGTATATATTATTATATATATATTATATATATAGTATATATATTATATATATATATATATAATATACTATATATACCATATATATAATATATATATAAGATAATTATATATATATATTAAATATATATATATATATATTAGTGATCGGACGATTAATCTTCTTATATTACTAATACTACTAATATATATTATATTTTATATATATAATATATATATATATATATATATTATAATATAATATATATATATATATATATATATCTATATATATAATATTATATAGTAATAATATATATATATAATATTATATTATATATATATATATATATATATTATATATATATATATATCATATCATATGAATTATATATATATATATATATATATGATATAGTACTATATATATTTACCTATATACTTATATAAGTATATCATCATATAATATATATATACTATATATATTACTATTATAATTTCATTAAAATAATAAGAAAAAAAGGAAACAAATAATAAAGCTAATGATTACAGAAAATTCATTACTATGTGTACTATATGAGCATCAGCATACAACTTGGTTACAAAAAAATAACCAAAATATTAGAAAAGTAGAAAAGCAAAAATTGATTGCAACACAGAGAAAATTGCTGAGGAAATCAGAATTCAAGGTGGGGCAACATAAGGACTTGCAAATAGAACAGGCTAAAGATTGACTATTACATAAAATAATAAATTTAGGAATACTGCAAGCACACATATAAGTATTTCAGAAACTACAATCAAGCTATTGAAGCAACATAACTGCCTTAACTTTGCCAAAGCAAAATTGAGAAAATGAAAGGCAAAAGGACCAGAATTGAATTCTTCATCAACATTAAGCCATTAGGAAGAAACACTAAGTACCATCCTATTTCAAGAGCTTATTAATTTCACAAGAAGAAACTATTGAGGTGGATTAATAGCAATTGACATTCTTCAATCATCTAATATATGAATAGAGAAGCCAGAAGAAAATTTAGAACACTCAAAAGAAAACTTATTAAAGTAAAATTCAAAAGAAGAAATTTAAGGATTTTTCAGCTATATGAATAAGAGTAACCAATCTTCAAAGCATTACTTTATTGATAATTAGCAACAAGGTCCTAACTTATATTTGAGTATATAAGCCACCCACCCAATCTCAGCCACATTCTGACATCCAATAACTCAGTAATTAGAAGGGTAATTTAGTCTATATTTATAGTAATTAATCGTAGTTGGGTGTGAATGTGGCTATTAATATAATTAACGTTAACATCTATGAGTTTCAAAACAAAAGCTAATAAGGACAAAATCGAATAAAGTTCCAAAAAAAAATAAATTTTTTATTAAATTATCTATGTTCAATGCAAAATTTCTTTGATTTGCAATATTACTTTTTGTTTATTTTTTAGCATTTAGTATTTGTATTTTATATATTTATTTTTAGTTATATTTTTATTTTTAGAACCAGGTTCAGTTCCCTACTAAGCAAAGTAAATAAAACATTGTGGTTTCCTGAGCTGGGCGTTTTACAACCTGAAAATATCTGTCAGTGAATTCTCATAATTGATTGTTGAATACAAAGGTTCTTCTAAATTAGAACGCTTGGATGAAGAACACAAAGTTGTCACTCAGATGTGAGGAATGATCGTCATCCGATTGACAATAAGTATAACTAATTAGACAAGATGAAAAATCAATAAAAATAATAAAAATTATACAGTAAACTTTCATATCCGAAATATTAAAATTGTATCTGTAATAATATAGGAATTGTGTTAAAACTACATCTTCCTTTATGAGCGAATGAATTTGTAAATATTTAGTTTAGTATTTTTGTTTTTTTTTTTTTTTTTTTATTATTGTTTTAATAATAATAATACGAAAAAAAAAAAAAAAAATGAGCGATACTGCGAACAAATGAAGGTATCCAGAGAATCAAGATAACATAGAAACACATGAGGAGGTTTTAAGGTTCCTTCAGGAAAATTAAAGGACGGTTACGTTTTAAATTAACATTATTATAGGCAAATTAAAAGATGGCGGCATGCTTTCTTAAATGACTTAGATTTAAGTCTCGAAATTAAAACGGATGAATTAACATTAGAAGCAAAGGTCGAATCTCTTAGCAAATTAATAGCGGAATCTGTAGAGGCAGATAAAATTACAGCGTGGCTTACATTAAAAAACTACAGCCATACTTATGAATTAACAAATTTGATATTTTCAAAATACAGTGAATAAATAGCGACCCAAAGATTAGGTCCACTAGACAGTTGCTGTAATGTTACTAAGTAATATGTGGTAAAGCAAGTGTAGCTATAGTTCAAAAAGTGGCAATAGCCCAATCTTTGTTACTTGAGATGAACAACTAAAATAAATTACCAGAGCATGGATACAAGATAGTAATTACTCTGTGGTCAAAAAAACAAAAAAAAAAAAAGGGAAATAGAATTTGGATTTGCTACCACAGACACAGATCATATAAAATAATTTGGGAACAACACCGTTTAATGAAACATCGAAAGTATGAAGAATTAGAATTCCAAATTCAGTTATTTACGGCAGATTATAAACCTGGTAAACTTGAGGATAATAAAAACATGTCAATTTAACCCCACAAACCTAATATAGTAATTGGTGATAAATTAAATATCAGCAGAAGAAGTCTAAAGTTAAGTGAGAGAGATTTTAAAACATAAAGTGATAGTGAGAAGCGTATTGTTTGATTTCCTTCTCTTATTTGATTTTTAATATTCATTCTCTTCCCAATCATGTATGCGCAGTGAAACTAAAATTTAAATGGACAAGGATCCATTACTATAATTTAAAAGGGATTTTTTAGTAATTTTAATAATATGTGCTAGTTGTGTTCTTTTAAAAAACCGACATATATATATGAAGGAACAATGGTGAAAATATGAAGATGATACAAAATAACTTATTTCCTATTTTACGGATCGAAAACAACCAACACAAAATTGTTTGACCCTTTCAGCGTGAGTAACAGCAGGAGGAAACTATAGTAAGAACGGATTGTAAATGTTGGATGAAATCTTTGACATATGAAGCAAGATTCCAGTTATATCTGACTGAAAGGCAGTAGGAAAAAACCTTCCGAGAACGAACCGTATATATGGAAATTTGACACAAGGGTTTGTTGCTAATTGGACTTTATCAGATCTTGGACGATATCCTTAGGGTCTATGAGGAAAGAGACTGCGAATTCGTGAATTAAGAACTGGCGAAGGAGTTGTGACACGCAAAAAAAGGAAAATAACGACGTCGGGTAGGAAAGGGAGTGCTAGATGGCACGCTGAAGATTTTTTTCATTTGGTTTTCCTTTTTTTTTCTCCCTTTTGTTTTTAGACTCTAGTCAATAATGCAATGGGAAATATTACTCCATTGAATGAATTGAACTCTACTGGTGCTATTTATAGAGAATAGTTAAAAAACTTCCCAACAAACAACGTGATAAGTGGAGATATAAAGTTGATAGTATGTATGAAGAAACATAAAAAAGGTAAGCTTTAGTACATTTACAAAGTTTGTTGAAAAAGAAAAGAATAATGAACACACCATTGTTCGGAGAACTTGGCATTGGTACAAACCAAAGCAAACAAAATTACAGAGTGGAAAAAGGTAATCACTTTTACAAAGAAAATAATATAATAATAATAATAATAATAATAATTTAATAATAATAATAATAATAACTAATAATAATAATAATATTAATAATTCAATAATAATAACTAAATGGAAATAATAAATCATGTACAAATAAAAGAGATTTATAGCTAGTGTAATAAGTAATAATAATAAATCTACAATTTTGAACTTCTTAGTATAAAAAGAAATCAATAGTATAAAATAAATTGTAAAAACTCCTTAGAAAAAAAAGCAAGATGAAATAAACAAAGTCTATAAGACATTAACCATTAGTAAGCGACTTTATTAGTGTCTCAGATCAAGATCATTTTAGTAGTAATTGCGTAAAAGACCAGAATTTAATGTGAAAATGTAATGAAGCAACCATTTAACATTTCTGCATAGAGAAAAAGATAGTGCCAAAGAGCAAGATGGCTCAAATTCCTCATCAACAGCACTTACTGTTAATTTAGAGGATAAAGATAAAAAGGTAGAGTCAAAAGAATCAGGAAGTAATGAGGCAAAAAACTTTCAGACAAAAGTAAGAACAAAAAGCTATTTTATCCTGCAGTAGCAGTTAAAATTAAGCTTAAAAAGGTTGATAGCCAAGTATTGACAGCAACATGGGTCTAGATACATATTCATCAGCATGCTTTATGGATTTAAATATAGCCACACAGAATTAGGTATGTCATATATAAAACCTCATAAAGATATAGATATATTACTACTATGTATGGGCAACATAAAATAAAGACATACATATTAAACAATCTAGAAATTTATGATATTGAGATGAGGAAATCTGAAACCATAAATAATGTATATTGTAAAGAAAATTGGCCCTTTAAAATAGAAGAGAGTCCATCTATCAATGATATAAATGGATTAGAATACTTGAGTCATGTGCCCTTCAATTTCATAGAATCAAAAATTGGATTATTAATAGGAATGAACCAGAGTAAATTGTTAAAACCTATAGAAGTAGTGGAAGGTCATTATAACTATCCCTTTGCAGTTAAATATTCATTTGGATGGGCTTTACAAGGTTCGACACCAGATGGTATACCAGCTTTCATGAGTTTAAGATGTCATAAGACCCAAATACAACAAGAAGATGATAATTTGCTTGAAAAATATTGCTCAAGAGAGTTTTCTGAAAAGAATCCTGAGCAAGTCTGTGAAAGTGTAGAAGATTTGAAGTGGAAGAATAAGGTTGAAAATACATTACAAAGAACAATTACAGGTAAATTTCAAGTTGGTTTACCATTTAAAAAAGAAAATCAGCATTTTCCTAATAACAAAAATCAAGCATTAGCAAGACTGTTCTCATTAAAAAGTAAATTTTTAAAAGACCAAGAATATTTTGTACAATATTGTGATAACATAGATGAAATGTTAAAACTTAATTTTGCAGAAAAGATTGAGAAACATGAATTATTAAACAATGACAGATTCTATTTAACACACCATAGTGTATTCATCAACAAAAGAAAAAATTGAGAGTAGTATTTATCAGCTTTTGCCATATAAGCAATGGTATTTCTTTAATATAGTTTACTCTGCTCGGCACAGGGCCGACTATATTTCAACTACAAGGCATCCTTTTAAGGTTCAGAAAAGAGAAATATGCTTTCATAGCAGATATAGAGAAGATGTTTTATCAAATACAGGTACTTGATAAAGATAAAGATTATCAGCGCTTCCTATGGTTTCCTGATGGTAATTTAAATAAAACTCCAGAAGAATATAGGGTTAAAGTTCATATATTTGGAAGTGTGAGCTCTCCTTCTATAGCAAATTATGTTTGAATACAACTACAAATGTAAATTGAGGCAAGGGAAAATTTCGTAAGTTAGCCATAGATACCATACTTTAGGAAATTTCTGATGTTGGAATGATTGTTTAAAGCTGTGGAAGGATCAGAAAAATGAGGCCGTGCAGTTTAGTTAAAGAGGTGAGAGGAAAAGAAATTTTTATAAATAAGAATTAGTGGGTTTTTGAATCTTGCATTCAGGGGAGGGGGTAGGCTGTAGTAATTAGTCAAGAGGAAATTCCTTTAGAAGGGTAATTGATAAACAAGGATTAGCGAAGAGATGATTTGTGAAAGACAAACGGAATAAACTTAATCCTTAGATAAATTGCCTTGTAAGACACAGTATTGGGCTTAATTGAGGGACCGCCCATTTGAGAGGGGGCGCCCTGAATGGTCAGTGCGTTAGAAAATAGTTTAATTGAAAGCTAGGGTAGATATATCAAAAATAAAAATTTGACACCAAAAAGAAGTACTATCTCAGGTTGCAGTGTTTCTTCCAGTGATATGATCCACTACGGTAGGATTAGTTTAGCCCAGTGCTACTCAGTAGATCGTCCTTCGCCGCTGGGATGAAAAAAGATATTTCAGAAATTTAATGCGAATAAAGAAAAGTGTAACTGGATGATGAAATGTCCCATTAGATATAAAAAAAAAGTTTACAATAAATGGCTACAGTGTGTTTTATAAGCGGGTGTGCTAAATGATTGTTCAAGTTCCCTCGCCTAGGGTGGCGCGGACTAATAATCAAATATGTCTAATATAAAAGTGTACGAAAAGCTCAAGTTAGATTTTTCAGGATGGTTCTTTGCAATATTGCAGATATGCTGGCAGTAGCAGATTATAGAGGTTCATCGTGGAGAGAGATGATCGGAATAAATAATCTTGTTCATGTCAAGGGGCTGTTGGTGTTAATCGTAAAACAAATTGATAACGTATTGTAATAAAAAATTTTGAATGTTAACTATTAGGACCAGGAATAGAATTGAGTGAGGGCCAAATTTAGCCTGTCAACCGATACGGTACAAATTTTTAAAGAAATTGAATTAGATACTGAAAATAAACAAAGCCGTATTTTTATGCGGGAATAGAGTAGTAGTGAATTTGTATTACAAATATTAAATGAATCAAAAAGATTCACAAAGATTCTGTAACATAATGGAGTTTTTATTATAGTAGATCAACAGACGATAACAGAATATAAACCACAATTGGAATTTGTATCACAGGCACGGTAAATATTGGCAGATAATAGCAGCAAAGGGGATATTCTGTTAATAGAGATGTACCAGGCTTAGAAAGGAAACCGCACAGTTAGCATTCGCGAGTTTTTTGAACAATCAACTATGGAGCACTGGTGCGAATTTTTGTCAACAAAGAAAAAAGCTGCATAATGGCGCCCTGAGCACAAAATAAAAAAATAAAATTCGATGATCGAAAAATGGATGAAATTGTAAAAAAGTAAAACAAGTGATGGCATAACAAACTAGTCCACAAGAAGCTCATAAACAGACAAGCTTCATAGCATCTGTCTCAGATTGGATAAATTTAAAACATGAGGTAGCCATGGGGGATGGATGTTAAAGAGTTAAAGGAAAAGTATTGCATAAAAAAACCGAAAAACCCATGGAATATGTGCTACTGGAGACAATTAACACGAATTAAAAGAAAAGATAGTCAGGAAAAGGTATTTATGAATTTAAAGAAATTCATAAAATTTCATGGATTACATATGTTACAATATACAAAAAAAATGAAGTAAAAAGAAAGCAAGCTTACTTAATCAAGAGGCAAGCTATTTGGCAAATTCATCACCAATGTTATGAGATGATATTTTGTGATATTAGAGTAGGGTGGGAAGAATAAAATCTGAATATGTATCATAATTTTAACATAGTAACATCCATTTCGATTGCCAAATATCTGTTACAAGTGTTAATAAGAACATCTACCATAAGAATTAATGCGGGCAATTTGAGAAAAAAACAAGTTTTAAATGCTCAACTTAGACGAGAATTCACTATATCATTGGAGAAGCAGGAAGTATTAAGAAAGATTCTTAAAAGATTGCATAATATTAGGCAAGCTCATACAAGTGCCAACTCAGGCAGTTTGATGGAGATTTCCCAAAGATCAGATTAAATGTGATGTACCCCGCCATTACAAGATTGGGTCACGTAGATGCCTTGCCCTTTTCTGTAGTGAAAAAGGGGAAGAGGGAAAGGCGTCAGAGAAAAGAATATGGATTATATACCTCATCGTTTAAGTAGAGCAAGAGCATACATTTTCAGAGTGTTTTAGTGAGCAGAACGTAATTCATTTATCATGATAGCTTCTTCCTCAATGCTTCATAGAGGAAGAATCTGTAACAGCCGTAGAAGGTAATGTGGAAAATTGATCTCCGAATCAAGATAATGGGATTGAATTTGTGCAAAGCTAACCAAAGTTAAAAGGAACAAGTTAAATTGAATAGTAAGCAAGTAAATAAATAATTATTTGAGCAAAAAGAAATAAGTGGCGATATTCAGCACACCTCATAGGTTCTCATAAAGGAGTCATTTTGAAAAAGACACATTAGAACTTGTACAGAAATATAATACAATCTTCATCTTAGACAGCAATAAGGTTGACGCATGATACGCGTTGAACACTTTGTTCTGTGAGATAAGAATTAATATTAGTATACATGAATAAGACATATAACATTTTTCAGCAAATGAGTTTAGAAAACTTAGAGAGCTATGACACCTAAAATGCTCAACGAGTTAGCTAACAAATCTTAACAGGGTATATAACTTTTTCCTCGTCAGGTTTATTTCAGGGACAGATTGGCTATTTAATTATAAGATGACAAGATTAATAATAAATTCGGCTGATTTGTTTGTTTTTGGAAAAGATGGCTAAAAGATATATGTCCCCTTTATGCAAAAAAGAAGTAACTGGTTGGCACCAGAGC
>JABUQX010133584.1:0-22500 GCA_015478945.1 Trachelipus rathkii
GTATAGTGATTGGAGATTGGCAATAATTCCCTAGGATAAAATCATGTGCGCACAGACATATGTAGATAGCTGTATAGATGTTCTCCGCATATATTTACAGTAAGCAGTCAAGTTTACTGCGGTCGATATCGGTGAGCATGGTGTAGAAGCTTTAGTAACATCTACATGTATGAATTGCAATGCCTGGATGATGTTTAGTCTCCATCTGACAAGTACGTCGACTGAAACGATCTTGTATGTGAAGTTGTATGTTTTGCCGAAGGTTGTCCTGGCTTTGGTCTCAAGGTGCATGAAAAATGACTACTGGACCATGCACATAGGTAAATCATTTACTGGTAACAGTAGAAGCAGAGCTGCCAGAGCTCTTCCCGTTCAGAGTGGTAACTGTGTATTGCATGAAGTTGCGAGGCCTACTACTCGTTATGAGACTCCCAGACGATGCAGGTGAGTGGCACTGTTTATGTGACACTTCCAGAGGCAGTTTAAAGTGTGTGTTGTTACACAACGGCAACGGGTATGCTTCGGTTCCAGTAGGGTACTCGGTTACGGATGAGAGAGGAGTATGCAAAAGATCAAGACAGTTTGGAGAGGCTACAGATATCAGACATTGGAATTGGTAATTGGTTGACCTCAAATGTGTAAACATATTTGCTGCGGTCGCAAGGCCAGATATTCACAAATAATCCTCTTCCTGCGCTAGCTTGGGACAGTCGGCTGCGGTAAGACACTGACAAAAGGTTGGCTCACGAGGGAACTTGACGCCAGGTGACAGGAAATCGTACGTGAACTCACTTGTCAGAGAGGATAAACATCTATCTTACCCTCACTACACATAGAAACTTGCGTTTGAATGGTAGGAATAAAAATTTGTTGAAGGCCCTGGACCATGATGGTGAATCTTCGCTATGATTATGCTCAATCAGTTTCCTGGTCTGAGTGAACGATAAGGAAAAGCTTTTGATATTTTGATATGCCACAAATACGGAACACTCCTGCGTGATGCTGCCTTTGCTATAAAAATGACTGTGTTAAGGCAAGAGCGTGAAATGCTTTTTCAGATGTAGCACAGAATTTTCTGGGAACAGGAAAGCCGAGACCACTAACATTGGTACAAGGAACATTGCTAGACAATTTTAATTCTATGGGATGTGAATGAGTTAGAGGTGCATCTCTACTTAATTCTCACCTAAGAAATTTCCGGATAACCTAGGCGATTTAGTGATGAGCAGGGTGAATACTTCCATCAAGATTTAAAGTTCATTGGAAGGCACGTTTACATGGTATGGATATTCATTGATGGACTGAACTATTTGTTTGGAGCTGTGATGAGGGATATTCCAACGCTAATCACAAGCAAGATCGTCTACGAAGAGAAAGTTACTACCATCGTAGGTATGTTAACATTAACTAAACCCATTCCTATTACATTCATTGTTGTCCATATTATACTCGTTTATTCAATGGAGTTTGTTTTAATAGTGTTTAACATATTATCTATCAGAGACATGATATCATATCGATGCTATTTTGTTTCCTGCCTTCATATATCCCAATATAGTTACTAGTTATATTATATATACTTATATATATTATTATATTATATATATATATATTATATATATATATATATATATGATATATTACTATATATATATATATATATATATATAGTATATCTATATATCCCAATCATTGTGATAGACCCTCTTAAAAAGTAAAAATCATAAAATTTAACAAATCTGTGTTACACACACAATATCTCACAATGCGATGTGATATGCAAAACCTGATTAATTTTTGTGATATCAGCAAAATCATTAATAATCAATTGCTGAAATCCCTGTCCAAAGAATATCATGTTTAACCAGTGTTACTATCACATGTATAGAACAAATATGTAATTAACTTATTTTGACCTAATAGCAACATTCACATATTAAAGAATAATTAAAGAAAATGAAAGTTTCGTAGTTTTAATAAACTAAACTTCATTTGAATAGCTCTAAGGTTAAAAATGACAGAACATATTTGCAGTTCTCCATTTTCAGGGGATGAACTCTTCTTGTGGCTATGATATTGTCCTTCCTGTTCTATAATATTGCTTTCACTTTCCGTACTTGTATGAAGTGGGGTGAAAGGTATTTTATAGCTAGTTTTTTCAAATTCATAAAACTAATCCATTTTTCCCAATTGATAGGGAATATCATGTCTTCTACTGGTCAAAGTATGGTCAAACTTATTATATTTGTTTATTTGATGTAATTCCGTTATGTGGCCTTTTACTTTTATGTACAATACACATGCGGTCAGAAGATATGGGAACTCTTTGTTTCACTCTCACTTTTGTTTCTGTATAACGGATTTTGATGCGGACAATTTCTTTAAAACCAATGATCCATTAAGGAAGTGAAAATGGAACCTTGCCAGTCTTCACTTGTCCCATACGTGAATTCATCGCGCAGAAGGATCAGAGAGTAATTTCAGATTTCTTTCCATGTCAACGACGCATATTTTTTACTGATTCACCTGATCTGGTTGATATAATATTAGCTTGAAGTTCGCATATCTCGAAGGAAAGTAGGCTTACGCACAAAGATTGGTATCACTTCGAACTTGATAGTCTTTTTTCTACTGATTTCTTAAGCTCTTCACGAGTGTAATTATTCCACTGAAACTTTTGCTGTTAATTGCCTTATTTAAAAATATGATTTATTGTCTAAAAATGAGGGGATCATTGGGCGATCTGTTATTCACGTTAATGCTTTGTTTTAGTGATGGTTGTCAAATGGCCAAGTAAATGGAATTATTTTGCCACTGAAAATCAGTCAACATTTTCTGATTGCATCAGCAGCGTGATATGGATAGGGGAACTTTTTGTGCAAACAATCTTTTAAGCATATCATAGGAGTTCTGGTTCCAGTGGTAGAAACGTCCTTTGAATTATTTTATCTGTTTGACATTCAGTTGCTTCTCAAAGTTTAAGCTTTGCAGCTGCCGTTGTTGAATGGTGAAAATGGATTGATATGCTTCTGCAAGTAAATAAAGTATCTTTAACAGACTTCTGACATATTGAATCGTGAATGCATAGTTGCAACATGTGAAAAAACATGAAAATTGATAGCAAAGCCACTCTCCCTATACAGCAACATGCTGGGCCATTATGGTAACCGTGTGTCAGATAAGTGTAGAGGGAGCATAAATTAGGGACACCTAGTGAATGACGCGGCCTTCAACTACAGATAAATACTAAAGATATTTCATCATTATGCTTTCAAAATTTTGGCTATAATTTTAATTATTTTGAAAATAAATTTCTAAAATTTCATAGTTTGTAAATTGAAATAATCAGTGTTATGTTGACGTAATTTTTGTTTATAAAGCTCAAATATTCGGCCCGAATAGTTCGGCAAAAAGCCGAATAGCTGGAATATTTGGATTTTTGGCCGCATAGGCCGAATATCGATATTAACCTGATATCCAGACCCATCCTAATATATTATATATTATATAATAATATATATATTATATATAGACATATATACGTATTTATATATATATATATATATATATATATATATTAAAGAAATAGGAAATCCCATAGTTTTCATTATGTATAAAGTTGTAGATGGTATTCGTATAATTTGATGTCACGCTAAAGGAGAGAATTTAACTAAAGTTTTAATAATTAGGTATATTTACGAATTATTCAACTAATTCTATAAAAATTAATAATTGTCAAAGTTTCAGTCTAAACATAATGGAAAAAAATCTCAAAAAAATCTCAAAAAACTCCCGAATCCTGTTTAGAGATTATGCTACGGTTCGAGTGTGGAAAGATGTTTTCATGATTTAAGTTTTTCGAAAGTATCCAATGTGAGTCCAGTTTCTTTAGTTATTTTAACACAATAATATTTCAATTTTTAAATTATTTTAGCAACAGGATTTTTTTTACAAACATTGGTGAATTGTGTGTGTGTGAGACATTGGATAAAGTAAAAAGTTCTGGCGGTAACCAAGCTAGTTCCAGCCAGACGTGGGAAGCTTCCAAAAAATGAGGTTCCAGTAAATCCTACTATATATAGCTGTATATTACAATATATTTTAAAAATAATAGTATATTACTCTAGATATATAAATATATTAATTAATATATATATTATATATGATATATATATATTATAATATATATATATTTATATATATATACATAGAATGTCTTCAAAATAGGTCAAAATTCAGCATTTTTTTTTAATGAATCATAAAAAATCGAAAAATTTGAAGTTATATCTATATTTAATAGTTTTTCTCACATTTGGAGTTTTCTTATAATGTTGTAGAATATGAAAATAATAAAAATTTAAAATAAATATTTTAAAATTTTTTTGAAAATTCCATTTTAAAAAAATTTGATCTGTTTATATAAAAATGGCAGCGGGCGTAGGGGAAAACCATTTGGTTTGTGCTTGTCAAAACTAATTATAATTAATATAATTTAAATGTTTAATAGAGTTTAATATGTTATAGAATTAATTTGGATGGAAAAAAAGTCTAAATTATATTTTATTAACATTTTTCAATCGTTGATTTTTTCCAACGTTTTCAAAATTTTTATTTTTCATTTTTTTTATGCTAAAAATAACTAATTTGAAAAGAATTATGCCGTAATTTTAATAATTTCACAATATTTAAAGTAATTTAATTCTTAACAAAATAGGCACTTTATAGTTATGAGAGGACTATGTAGGCCATTCCAGTGACTTTTCGAGCGAAATTCTATTTACAAGTAGTAATTAAATATGACATCATTTTAATAATTTTAATAATATATAATAATTATATTTTTGTACACTTTTTAACAAATAGGCACTTTAATTAGCGAGTATGTAACGGCACATTTCAGTGAATTTTGTTTTTTATCCTTACTAGATAATAAGATAAAATAAGTGTATAGAAAACTTAAACAAATGTTTATCTACCATAGCATAAAAATTAAAATGAAAATACTCTTAAAAACGAAAAAATTGAGCCTTTTTTTATAAGTTTATATTGCTGGTTTTCCCTGACCCCGACCGGTTTTACCCAGAAAGAGAAAAAACCTAATAACTTTAAAATAAGCTTAATATTTTAAATTGTTTTACATGGAAAATGTTAAAAATATCTTCCATATGCATCCAAATCAAATTCTGATATCTTAATTCTACTAGATTCACCAGGTCTTAGAATTTTTTTCAATTAAAACGGCAAATAGAATTCCAATTGGGGGAAATTTTATGACTTGTAGATTATATTCCATTTACTTAACACTTCAGTCGAAAGTGGCGCTAATCCCTCGTCCTAGCATATTCAATTGAAAAATGTTTTTATTTACAAAAATATTAGTGAATAATTAAAAAGTGACCGGTACACTTTACTCGCACTTGATAGAAATCTTATCGTTTGAGCGTAGTCTGGGTCTTAGATGAGAGTCAGATAGGAAGTAGTCCGATAATATATATTATATTTATATAATAATATATATATATATATATATTATATATATATTATAATATATATATTATATATATATTATATATTATATACTATAATATTATTATCTATATACTATATATATATTATTATAATATATATTATATATTATATATATATATATATATATAATTATATATATATATATATATATATATATATATATATATATGATATATATATAATCATGCGAATCTGTAGTTATATAGATGCTGATGGATATAAAGCCAGTAGTGAGAGATGCAGCGTAGCGAAAGATCATGGAGTCAAAATTAAACTCATGTTTTTGGGTTAAGGGAACTCTCATTGAGAACTCAAAAATGCACAAAGAAAATGATGAAATTGATGAAGATGAACAAATGTAAGGAGCTGTTTAGGTCGAAGGATTTGTGTCTCTGAAAAGTTAAATTTCTTGTCAGGTAAAAGAACTTTAGATTAATGATGTTAATTTAAATGATAAATATCAATTTGCAAAATTTTATTAATTAAGCGTCTAAAAAATCTGTCCTTCAATAGAGAAATGTTGACACAAGTAAGATTAATAGTTTAAAAATTAAAAGAATTTAAAGATAAAAAGTAATAAACAAAAATTGGAGGCAAAATACTTCACTTCTGGACGTGTGAAAAGGAAGTATAAAGCTATTTGAGCTCTGGCGTATATTTAAGTTCATTAAGTTGCAGTTTTTAACGGGGCTTTTATTAGCATATGCTGCCCTTTCGAAGATGAGCGCGATTTCGATAAACCAATCTCACTGAAATTAAACAATGTTATGTTATTCATTAGTTTTTATGTTTATTTCTAAAAGTAATTTTGAGTGCACAAGTCAGGAAATGCGGACTTGAGATGTGCATTGAGTATTTGCATGTATTGAGATACTAAGAAACTGCTTCCCTCCCACTTTTTTCAAAAAGAAAGAGACCAAAATGGAATCTTAATTGTACTTATTTAAAAAGATTAAAAGAGATTTCTCTATCCATCCATCCATTAGCTGAAGACCTTTTTCTCCATCCTGAACTGAAGCAGGTCTCATTTTCATTCACCCAAAATAATGATAGTCCTAAGATGATGATCCCAATGAAAGTTTTGCTAAACAAGAGGATTCGGATTAAGGAAGATTTTCGCTGCAAGAATCTAATGGGAGAGAAGTAGGACTGGATGCATCCAGAAATGAGCATTCTTTAGTCAGTTTGGTTTTAACCTTGTGCACTCAGTGTAGTTAACTCTGGTACCCTTTTTCTAAGGCCTATATTGCCTATTGAGTCTTGGATTCAAATTAGATGGTATATATATTGTAAATATTGTATATTGTTAGTCTTAAAATTAATTAAAATGGATTTGGAGTTCCTGTACTTTGGTATAAGAAAATTGATATTGAAATTAATATTAAAATGTAAGAATTCTTAATTAAAATTAAAAGGAAAATTTAAGTAAATAAAAATTGCCAAAAATATAAATTAAACTAACAAAGTTTTATATTTCTAAAGGGTTTCTTATTCTCATCATAGCCAAACTGCAAATTTGAAGATGAAGAGAGTGGAGGAGAACCTGAGAGAGTAGATGAATAGAGAGAGAGATAGAGAGATGAGAGAGAGAAGAGATGAGAAGAGAGGATTAGAGAGAGTAAGAGTAGAAGTAAGATAGAGAGAGAGAGAAGGGAGAGTATAGAGAGAGGAGAGAGATGAGTGATGAAAGTAGAGGAGAGTATTGATGAAAGATGTAAGTAAGATAGTAGAGAGAGTAGAGTATGAATAGAGAGAGTAGAGATGAGAGAGAGAGAGAGTAAAGAGAGATAAGAGAGAGGTATCGAGAGGTAAAATGGTACTTTAACGGCCCTCGGAAAGGGGCGATGTGGAAGAGAGTAGCCAAAGTAGCGAAGGAGTAGAGGAAGAATCCATTAATTTAAGTTAACACTTTGCTTAGGGGGGGGGAGATGCGCCTTGCCGCCACCCGTACTTCTGAGCCCATTTATATATATTCATAATTGTTAATATATATAAAAATATATATAAATTAATAAGGAAGTAATGAGAGAAGAGTATGTATAGAGTAGTAGAGAGAGTAATGAGAGATAAGATAGAAGAGAGGAGATAGATAGATGAGTATGAAGAGATAATATTTTATATATTAATACTTTTACTTGGACGGACCAAAATTATATTACTAACTTTAGTATTTAAAACAATATAATATATAGTATTGGACATTGACGATGAGAAAATCAATTTGGCATGTAAATTGGTTTGTCGTGTGAACGCGGGGGAGGGCGGGGTGTAGGGGAGTAGTATGAATTGATTATACTTGGATTTATTAGGTATTTAACTTAATTTATATCTAGTTGTGCATAATTATCGAACAAAATCTACTCAATAAAACGCTCATGGTGCCAGATGCGTGATTTCTTTTTTTTTTAACAATGCAAAGTGAATAAATTACTAATTATTTAACTTCTATAACTCTTACCTTCTTTGAAAGGTAAGTGAGCTTAAGGATTGTATTTCACGCTATTTATTCGGTTTAAGTTATGATCTAAACTCTTTTTATAGTTTTATTAGCTTCTTCCGTCATAAGAGACCATTTTGCATCCTTACGTCAAACCTTTGCCAATCACCTATATTATTTTATGAACTTAGATCAGTAATCATATAAAGACAAAAAAAACTCTCTAAACTGTTGGGATGAGATACATAAATACTATAACATTTTAAAGTGAAATATTATGTCATGTCTTTCGCGCTGAACTCACGATTTAAGCCACTAGAGAGTATAAATAACTTTCTTCGTACTTCACTTCACACTTCGCTCATTCATCATAAACTTTTTATTTCACTACCTTTTAGGTCATTATCTCATTCAGCTATAGACCAACTTATACCATTAAACTCTTAAAATCTAACAGAAGTAATAAAAATAAATAATTAATAATATATAATAATATAAAAATAAAACACAAATGTGACAATATATATATATATTAATTATATATATATTATAATATATTATATATATATTATATATTTATATATATATATATATATTAATATATATATAATTATATATATTATATAATATATAATATAATATATTAATTATATATATTAATATATTAGGACCTGTTTTGTTATACGATTACGTCAGTTTTTATTGTAATTTTTTATTTATAGTTTATTTTTTTTTTTAATCATTTATTATTCTAGTATATGATCCTCACAGTCAATATTAAGGGTTGATCTGTGACATGAATTATCAAATAATATTATATATCCTGTTACTCCAGTTTATAGTATTAAAAGTATACTATTCCACGTTACAGTATTATTTAAAATTTTTATTATTTTTTTTTTTTTTAACTAATAGGTAATAATATCACTCAATAGGGTAAATAATCCGCATAGATGGGCTAAGGGTAGTCGGGTGGTCTCTATTATAGTGGCCTTTACCGGGAGAAATATATACTGACAGGGTAGGATCTTATTTATTCCCTCCACACTCATAGGGGAGTGAGTACTCCGGAAACTATACCCTCGCTCTTTGGTTATTTGGTGATCGTATGAGGGGCTTCCATCCGCCTACCTCCTCATACTAGGGTTAAATGGACATCGTCGCACGTTACCTCCCCTCTGTCGCCCGCTTTAAAACATATTTTTTTCTTTAATATACGGCTGCTCTGTGTACGCCCTACTTGTTACAATTTTTTATCTATATATAAATTATTTATTTTTATTTATGTTTATTTTTCTTTTTTTCTTTTTTTTTATTTGTATATCTATTTTTAATATATTTTTAGATAATATATATATTTACTATTTCTTATTTTCTAAAAATTTTTGTATTGGTTTTTCCTGTTAAGTTGTACGTTCTCTATTTTACTGGTGAGTATATATAATATTAAATTATAATGATTTTATTTATTTTTTTTATTCAATTTGTATGTATTTAAATTTGTTGTAATAAGATTTATACGCTGATTTCAAATATGTATTGTTTTTCTGTAAGGCTTTTTAGCTCACCGAATATTTCATTTTTTTTTAAACATTTTAAGTTTTTTTATAAAACAATTTTTTATGTATTTTATTACTCATCTACTATTTATTTACATATTTCGACTATATGATTCACTGATCACTCATAGAACTATCGCATATGCATTTGTCGCGACTTGTCTAGGATCATAAGTGTTATCTAGTCAAATTAATGTTATATAAATATAGACTCTAAAAAAAAAGATGATATAATATTCATGTCAGTGCGCGTCTTAATTCAACATAAAGGGACACTCATTTATTGGTATTCTAAAAATTTATTGTCATAAATTTTTTATATTTTATTTATTTAGTTAATTATATTATATCATTTTTTTGTACAAATCATAACGTCACATTAAAAAATAAGATAAATATATTATTCGTACTTTTTAATGGTATAAATTTGCAAAATAATTTAATATATCGTTTCTTAATGTCTAATACTCGTTAGCTGAGTATACAGAGAATGCATAAGCGAGTGCTATGTATTGAGTACGCTCATTACCTTCTGATAATAATATATATATATATATATATAATTATATCATATATATATTATATTATTAATAATATATGTTAATATTCTAATTATGATATTTACACACGGTAAAATTACTGTTACATTAGTAAAATTTTCATGAGGTAATCAAATTTAAGTTTTATATAAATATAATTTAACTCACTCAATTTATTTAGGTGGTCGAATGTAAAACTATTTATATATAAAGCAATAATATAAATTATTTTGATGCTTGTTTATTTATATAGATCTAGTCTGTATATTTGACGTACCATAATTCTTTAAATTGACTCATATAAAATGTTTATTGAAGATATCGAGAGTGTCATAACGTAATTAAAATTAAATGATATTTAATATTAGACATATAACTTTTTATTTACTGTTAATTAATAATATGAATTATTATATATTTACTGTAAGGTTTTATATTTTAATAATATAGTGATTGATAAATGACTAACGCATCTAAGTGTTATTGGACTTATTTCTTTTCAAAATATCTAGAATGTGGTATATATATTATATGCACAGGATATGCGGCTCCATAATGTATAGTACCAGTTGTGTTTATATATAAAAGTTAGATATAATTATAACAATATAAAAAAAGAAAAGAGTAAAATATTGGAAACTTCATGAATAAGAAAAGATAAATTACCACAGCGCATAGGTCAAATCTTCTACTGTAATGACATAAATAGATGTTTAAATAGTGGCGACAATTATATAATTTATATATGATATACTCTCACTAGTGGTGTGTATCTTGATAATTAATCAAATAACTATAACTTAATGCACTAAATCTATTAATATCTCCTACCTAGAAACATAGGAAAAATATGATGGAATATTTACATATATTCGCCTTTATAGCAATATATACAATATTCTAATGAATATTCTTACCATTGGAAGATTTCACCGACATTAATATTTTTTTTTTTCTCCTCCGCATAAGAATCATTTACTGTAACTACACGTAGATAGAAATGCTAAAGTGTTTAGCTAGAAAGTTGTATCTGCTTCTATTATTTAGTGATAATCTCCTAATAAACACTTAGGGTCAATATCATTCATGACGTGTAAGACTATATAATATACTATATATATATATATAATATTATATATTATATTATAATAATATTAATATTTAATATATTATATATAATATTAATATTTAATATTATTATATATTATAATTATAAATATATATATTATTAATATAATACTATTAATATTTATAAATATATATTAATATATATTATATATATTATTAATATACTGTATATATATATATCAAAATCTATTTTAACAAAGTAGTTATAATAGTTTTACTTGACAGTACTGTCAAAATTTTAAAACTTCTGAAATTAGGAGAACTACTTTAGTGCTCGAGACAGAGAATCAACACTGTTAGTAAAAGTAGGCCAAACTTACCAAAACCCTCGCATGATATCTCGAAAACTACGATATGTACAAAAAAAATAATAACATATTTGGAATCAGCGTATGAAATTTGTATGGAAAAAACTTTTTTTTGTTGTTTTTTTTAGGGACTAGAGCCGGACTTGGGACTGAGGGGGACTAAGTCTCCCCCCGTCGTCCACCGGTAGGCCGAGAAACCCCGACTCTTCCATCAACAGAATATATTATAATACCAACATACAATACGAAAATTTGGTAATTTTGATGATAATCCTACCTGAAAGTGGAAACACATTTTAGTAGATACTTTTATATTTAACAACGTTTATGTATTGGAAGCAGTCACTTCTAGATCATTTTTACATGCTCATTCACATAATTCACACTTAGCTTTACATTTGACAAGTCATCCAACAACATTCTTACAATTAGAACTGACTCACCGAATTCACTATTTATATTCGATAAAATTTGACGCCATAAAGTTATCGTACGCTTTATAAAAAGTATATATTTTATATTTTTTTATTTATAACTTATTTTAATTAAAATAACGTCTTTATTTAATAAAATTCTTACACAATTCCAAATATGTTATTATTAGTATTAGTGGTAGATTAATATTTCATATATATAAGTTTATCATATATATTTTTACATATAATATATATATATATAGGACGAGTTTATTTGGTAAGCTTATTCAACCTCGTATAATAAGTAAAGTGATATATTACTATAATTAATAATATACTTTTTATATTTCTTATACTAGAGAATATTGAATATACGGTAACTGTGTTAACTAACTGTATATAATATACGGATTCAAAAACGTTGTAATATCTGTTTTTTACTTTAGTTTTTTTTCCTTTAAATGGAACTGTTGAAACTATTCAGGAAACTTTAAGTTCACTATATTTCAATCTCAGATTCAAAAGTATTATAAATATATATTATATAAATATTTACTATATTATCTATGTACTATATCTAAACAAACAATAATATCATAAACGTATATAGAGTGAGGAGAATATATAATACGAGAGAGTTATATTATATTAAGATTTTTATGAATTCTCATAGTTATATCAAGAATTGACTTACAGTTTCCGAGTTTCATAAATTATATCCTTTAAAAGAAAATATCATAATAAGTAAAAAACAGATATTTACATACTTATTTATTATTTGAATCATCGTATATACGTGTTTTTACAAGTTATCCTAGAATATTTTATTCAATAAATTTTCTAGTTCTGAGAAATAAAAGTTATTAATTAGATATTAACTTTACTTTTACGGTGATAAACTTTAACATAAAATCTCGTGCATGATATTATAAGGTATATATAAAGTACTGTGTACCTACTGAAAATCAGAATTAACATATTTTGGAATTATGTGGTACAATTTTATTAAAGAAAAAGTTTTTATATTAAAATAGTTTATAATTAAATAAAAAATGTTAAATAATATATTTTTTCTAAAGTGGTACATTAACTTTATTGAGTGTCACACAATTTTCTAATTACGAATATTAAATATGTTGAAATTCGGTGAGTCATGATTCTAATAGTAGATTAATATGTTATGATGGATGACTTGATCAATTTTGTAAAGCTAATGTGTATATATATGTGTTAAAATAATTAGAACGATCCTAAACCTCACGCGTGAATAAGGGTAGAAAATTAGTTAAATTTTTTAAATAATTTTTTTTTTTTAACTCTATAAGCTAAATACTAAACTGGGTAAACTACGCAAATGATGGAAGGAGTCGGGTGTATCTATTACGTCTTACACGGTGGATATCCGAACTGAGGGGGTGACCTTTAGTATTACCTCAGTCCCTAATCGGGCTCGAGCCCCTAAAACAAAAACGTTTTTTTTCATACAAATTTCATACGCTGAATTCCATTATGATATTAGTATTTCTTTGATACAATATGGTAGTTTTTCGATGATATCAGCGTATAAGTGGTTTTACTGGTAAGTATATTCTAAGAGCCTATAACTTTATTTATCTATAAACAGTTGTTGATTCTCTATGTCTCGTAACAACTTATAAGTAGTTACTTATTACCTTAATTTCAGAAATAGATTTTAAAAATTTTTGGATCTCAGTACGTATCAGATAAATCATCTATATATATATCTATACTTTGTTCAGTAAATATTTGATAATATAATATTATATTAATATATTATTAATAATATATATATATATATATATATATTAATTAATAATATATTAAATACTATTAAATATTTATTTTATATATCAATATTAATATAATATATATATAATATTAATATATATGACCTATAGTTATTAATTAGGTCTTATTACGACTTCACTAGTCAGTTTTTTGATTTTATTATTTATATAGTTTTTTTTCTCAATTAATTTATCTTAGTATAATTATAATATGTCCTTACAATACATATAATCAATTTGATCAAAGATATAGTACGTTGACAGGGGCACACTACGTATCAAGTGAAAGTAGTCGGAAAATAAAAGAAAAGAATTCCTGGCTATAGCGTGTAGTCTTTTCTATGCAGCAACACTATAACTCGTCAGTATGTTTACTATTTTATGTCGTTAATATTTTCTCTTATGTTCTATGGGGTGAAATAGCAAGGTTATAGAGTGTGAAGGTTAATGAGTCAGCATCGGCGTCATAACGGAACAAGTCTTAATGCATTTCGCGCCTAGGAGAGACTATACGGTATTGTGTACTTGTTATCATAGCGATGCCTACGCTGGGAACTCTCTGGTGATAATGATCATTGTGAGATAGCACTTCTTTTTACTCACACTCGCTTTACTCACCGACGGTTGATAGGTCTAAGCACTACCTCTCCTAGCGATGCCACTTTGTGGCTATATAAGTACTGATAGACCAGGGTGTGAATAATTACGTGTTACATCATGTCTCCCTGTTTTCCATTACGTGGTGTTATTTGTGAAAAAACAAACTCATGGCCCAATAATAATAATTCATATTCCATTCTAAACTGTACAATACAATATCAAGGATGTACCGCTTCAGCTATTCTTCTATAAACACATGTACATTTGTATTGTTAAAATGGCTTTTATCTTTTTACACTGATTTCAAATATGTAATTGGTTTTTTCTGTAAGGCTCGCGTTCGCACTTATTTTTCAAGATGAATTTTTTCATTTATTTCATGATTTATATTTTTTATATTTGTTTTTTGTTTTCTTTTTAACATATTTATGTATTACAGAATTTTAATTTCTCATATCGATATAACAAGATATTTTATTATTCATTTGCTTTAAATAGTCTCGGTTACATACTAAATTTACGCCTCTAAAACATGTTTAATGTGTTATAATTATTATATGCCATGATTTGTTGATCTTTCAGAAAGCAAATTTTACTAGAGATTGGTATCTATGTATTCAACCCCGTACTTTTGGTGTTGCTGAGTGCGTTGTAATATTGTTTATTTTATGGTCATTAATTCTTGCCCGTACTCTGCATATAAAGAATTTATTAACATTACAGTTAAAACATTTATAAAACTTTTAAATATATGTTCGTTACCAATTAAATTCATTGTTAATATCATTATAACTTATATAAGTACATAATATATACGTTTAAAAATAAAAAAAAATAAATAATATCTAATAATATGACGGGAGTCGTGTAATAAAATACATAATCAGGTGCCATATATTTAATTATATTATAATATATATATAAATTATATATATATAATTTAATAATTTATTATATATAATATATATATATATATATATAGTATATATATAATTTATTATTAATATATATATTCAATATGGACTCACTATGTTATTGATTTTCAAGATCAGGTTATGTAGTTTTGAGTTTATTAGTTTATGGTATTTTTTTTTTCATTAACATTTTAATAATCTTATATTAATAAATTTCTAATTGGCACTTCGAAACTTCTGTTGTCCTGCATGGATGCAGGGTGGTAGTCCAAATATACGACTTATAAGGAATGGTGTAGATAGGACTGATTCAAATATGTGTTTGATACTACACGTAATTCTAATAATTGTGTTTCTTTAAAATCACTTTATATAAATATAAATTAAAAAAATGAAAAATTGGCGAAGAAAGTAAGGTAAAACTATATCAGGACAGAGAGGAGTGTGATCTCCTGACTCTTAGCACTTTGAGAGTATATAAAACTGCTTTATTACAAAAATGTAAACAAATAATTAATAAAGAAAATATAATGTGATAATTCTCTGAGAAAACAGTAGTAACACCCTATATAGTCAGAACCAAAATAACACTATCTCTAATTCTAATATTTCTGGCTAATCCATAATCAATTGAAGTACAAATTAGTTCTTTTTATATTATTTCACATTTGTAGAAAAAAAGATTGGAAAATGATGATAATTAAATAATTAGATTAATACATAATAAATCATACTACCATAAAAAAAAGATATTAGGATGTGTCGAGACCGGCACGGAGTGGACTCGAGAGGAGTGGTGTGTGTTAATTCCACATAAATAATCTTTTTAAACCGAAACCCCTGGAATACAAAAATTTTGGTTGCTCCCACTCCTAAATTCTCGTTAATAAACAGTTAGATATGGTGGTGGTGTGCTGTCAGGAGTTAACCCTCAGCGACACACACATCCTGATCTCATAAATTTTAATCAATCTTTAGGTGGTGATATCTTCTGGTGGAACAGCTACCTCCGGTCGCGGATGAGATAAAAGTCCTACGCACTTGTTCGTTTCTCGATTCAGGAAGGAGTGTAGAGTATCGCTCCGCATTCTTAAGCCTAATAATATATTTGGGCGGTTTACCCTTACTTTGGATTATTCACGCGTATACGATTCCTCATTAATAAATATACTACAAAAACAAAATCTGAAAACTTGTGAGACCGTAGTTCTCTGCTATAATAACGGTATCCTAATGGAGATTCCTATATTACCTTCTCTTCTCTCCATAGATATCTCATTGTTGGTCACACTCATGAATCTATCTCTTGATATACTTCTGCTTTGTACGGTTATTCATTTCACTCACTCTGGACCTGATTTATTAATTAACAAAAAACACAATCACAAACTCACGCAAATAGACAGATCCAGGGATGTACATATTAAAAACATTGAACAGGTCCTATATTATATATATATATATAGTAGTATATATATATATATATATAATATTATATATTATCTATATATATTATATAATATTAATATATATTATAATATATTTATTATATATATATATATTATATTATATATATATTAATATATAATATATATATATATATATATATATTAATATATAATATTATATAATTAATATACTATATAATATTATATAATATAATTTATATGTATAATTAATTAATTATATATATATAATATATGGGGAACAAGATGTGAGGAATAATATTAAGAAAAAAAAGTAAGCATAAACTAGATTTGAATTTTTTATAAACCTTCGTTTGTACGTTGATGCCGACTATCTAGAGAAGGTATTTTTTTTTCACTTCTAAATAAGTACACATAAATAAGATAATGATTGAATAAGTTACTTCAAGGAGGTATCTAAATACCTATATATGGAAATAGAACACTAAATTAAAGTTTTATAATACACGCTGTCTTAGAATCTGTTATATAGAACTCGACAGTATACTCTATACTTATAACTCCTTACTCTTTATGGTATAAAATAAAATGATTTAATATATTATAAAATTAAAATTAGTAATCACTATTAGACATGTGATATATAAGAGAGGAGAAGAAAACGAAAAAGAATCCTATATGTGACATACTCGACATGGAGTTAATTTGTCAAGATTTATGTCGTACGTTTATGTGCATATTTATGTTGGTAAGTTAGATAATAAGATAAAAAAATCAATCTCTATTATATTGTGAGATTTTCTGTCTCACCTGCATGCCGTCCTTCTCTTCTGGCACTCGGCCAGCCGAGCTAATAATCTATTTTTTATGATGCTGGATTGAGAGAGGATAGCCTACGGGCATATGTCCTGGTACTTGCTTTTAAAAAAGGTATGATAATTAAGTTCTCTCAGATTTAAACTACACGTACTTATGAAGGGTTGTTAAATTCTTTTGATATTTTATTCTCAGATTATCTTAGCTATATGGATTATATTTAATATATATTATATAATATATATATATATATCTACTTCATGCATCTTATATATTTTTTATATTTATGTATTTAGAAATTATTTTACTCTATATTATTTAATAAATAATGTTTATGTTCAAGCGCGTATTTTCATTTATATATGTATTTACTTATACTTTTCTTATATCTTTTAATCAGCTATTTGGGTCGTGTCAGGGAGGTGGGCTAGGGGGGCAGCTGCCCCCCCTAAAAGTGTTTTTATGATCTCTTTTGCAGACACGTTATTATACTCTGCGCATATTGTTTATATTATTTTGTGGTATACTCTATTCTCTGATTAACTCTGTCAGTGTGCGTGTATAATACGCTTAGTCAAGTTATTCTACGAATATTACTCCTTTGACTTATGCTCTTTATATCTTGATTGATTTTGCATTCAGTATATCTACCTCTAGATTAATATTATTTAATCGTTACTCTTCAAGAGTATGTAGTTGATATTGCTAGATCTGGAGTCAACTTAAGTAGTAGCACGCAGCATAATAATTGATTTGTCGATTTCATATACTAGGTCTATTGACTCTACTTAAGAGATGAGTGAAAAAACTTTTTCTATTTGTTTAACTATCATTGTTAATTGGTTTTCATAAACTTTACTGAATTTAATCCCTCCTGAATCTTCGCCTAATACCCAACATTTTAAACTTTACTTTCACTTGATTACGACTATTATTTCTTATTATGGTTGTTTACTCTCACTATATACTTAGTAATACACCTTTAACAAGGCTGTCTGGTTTTGGTAAATCAAAATATGGTTTACATTCATGTTATCTTCTATTTAATTATTTCAATGATCTATTCACTCACTTTAAGTGATAATCTATATAATTTGCTTACCAATTGATAGCGATATAGTCATTCAAATAAAGGTGTTATAAGATTTTTTAAGAAAATGCCAGAATAAATTCTGTTTAAAGCTATAAAATAAGATTATATTATAGATTATTTATTTTTGCATATTAGTACACATCAGACTCGTTCAGCTATGGCAGTGAAGCTAATCTATGGTAGGTAGGCATGTTAACTTACTAATTTAACGTACGAGTCAGACTGAATACCAAGTCTCACCTAAGGAGAGTAATATAGATCAATTATCTCCACAGTATAATACAATATATGACTACTATACTGGGATCTACTCGCTCTGTAGGCGTAGTGTTTCCTTTTACACTTGAGTGTCTTACCGTGTGGGATCTCTAGTATATATAATATATCTAATATATAAATAATTAAATAAAAACAATATATATTAATACAATATACAAATTATTATATATTAAATATTCATAATTATAAATTATATATCTACAAACAAACTAAGCATAATACTATATATATTAAAATATATTTGGTTTCATATCTTCCATAATATTTATATATATATTATAGCAATATCTATTATATTATTATTTATAATAAATAGCTAGCAAAAAAGTTAGCAAATACTAAAACTATTTATAACTTCATAAAATATTTATTGCTATTAAGTGATTATATATATTATATATAAATAATATACTGTAATTATAATCATTATAAATATATTCAATAATAATAATTAAGTATATATATATATATATATATAATAGTCTAGATTTTATACTCTAATAAGAGATCATTCGGTGTAAAATATACGGCTCCGAACGTTCTAGAGGAGTGGGTAAACATATTGTTAATATTATTATATAATACGAGTAATTAATAGGCGAAGGCTAGTATGCTAATATCGTCATTTATTCTTCTCACATTTTCATTGCTTTGCCCGATAAGTGATTTACTTTTTCTTGTAGTTGTATGGCCATAACAAGTTTACTTTTTATAATTTTTGTTTAAACAAGAATATCTGAGTACGTAATTAGGCATAATTAGTAGGGGAGGATTTAAAGGAAGTATAAATTATGTGTTTAGTATATTAATTTGTAATATATGTTATAGTTTCTAGATCTCTTTTGATTGATTCAGATACTTACCTTATGAATATTTTTATTTTAAAGTTAGGTGGTTTTGATTTCAGCAAAGTAGCATTGAAATTATCAATCCATGACACTCCAATTACTATTATCACTAATCTATTCACACCCCGTGACTTCAAGTTAGAATTATAATTATTATACTAAGTTAATCATTTCCATCATATCTCATCTGAAGATTTAATTTTTAGGATGATTTCATCCATAGTGTACGTACGTCGCGATACTATTTTATAAAAGATAAGATTAATAAATATAGGGTGTGTGTATTTTCACTCTTATATCAATAAGTTAGTGTGAATATATTGACACAAAGATGGAATTATGTTTAAATTGTGCTATTCCAATAGAGTGACTCTAGCTTCATTCGTATGAACAAACTATTTGATTAGTTAACAAACACCACGGCAATGTACTTTCATATACCTTTCTGCACATGTAACTCAGATTGGTGTGTTTTTTGGTTTTTCTTAAGAACTCATTTAAGAGTTAGGTTTGGTTTCCCCGAAGAGGGACTGGTTTTATGCAATAGGTATATTATGCTCTATGTATCCATTAGTTAGTCTAGAAAAGATAATCCAATGAACAAATTATACCTATATATATATATTTATCTTTCACTATTATTTAATATATATATATTATAATTTTAATATTAATTAAATAATTTAATTTATAATAATATTATTATTCATTATATTATGAATATTATATTATTATATTATTATAATTTAATTTAATTATATATATTTATTTATTAATAATATTTTATATAAATTATTATTATATATATATATATATTAATATTTATTATATTTATTATTAATTTTAATATTATAATATATTATTATATAATTATAATATTAAATATTTATAATATCCTTTACTTATTATTCCGATTAAAATTTTTTGAAGTGATAAATATTGATTGTATTTCCTGACTTGCTGCCTGGCCCTTACCGTTCAACCTATATATTCTCTATGTCTCAAATCATAACGCTTTCCCTCAGTGTGAAGCGCGCGACGTCTAAGCCGCTATTACCTCCGAAAAAAGAGTAAGCCGTTCTGATCTTCTAACTATCGCCCTACTAGCTCTCACTCTTGTATCTATCTAAGCTCATTGACCCTCTTTCTAAACTCTCATTTCTTTAGATCCCTGGAACTCTCATTCACTTCTTTCCGATTGCCAGTACGCCTTTCGGCGCTCGAGTTCTGGCGATATACTTTCCTATCTTACTGATTTTATGGTTTTCTGCCATCTAGGCCCTACGAGGAGACTTGCAGTCCTGGTGGCTGACTCTTTGACATATCCAAAGCTAATTTTACGACGGTAGTATGAAGCTAACGCGTTACCACTTGCTACTCTATAAGCTTACCTATTTGGGTTTCCTCCTTCTCTACTTTGACCCACTTTATGTCTAAGTTTTCTCTCAAATACGTTCAATTATCGGCTGTTTGTTGACGGGCGACTCTTCTTATTTCAATATAATTAATTGAATATATCTGTATAATTAATTGTAGTGTGATTTAATAGACTTTTACCAGAATATCCATACATGTACTATTAATATTTTCATATATCAATAAATAAAATAATAATAATAATAATATAACAACTAATACTATATATATAATAAATTTAATCATTCTAATCTTTGGAGCTGCCGATTCATGAGATTAGAAGTAGATGATGATTACTATATACTTCAATCCATGCATAAATGTACAATCTAAGCTCTATCCACTCTTGTATTAGCCGATGACTCTAGCCGCTATCAATGGCAGGACTGACTTTTTTCTCTGAATATTTCATCGTCGTATATTATTCGAATCCTTTCCAAACGGGCGGGCGGACTTTAATTCATTCCTTTTTCCAAATGATAATCTTTTAACTTAAACGTTTCTAAAAAGGAGATTTCGAATCATTATTAATTCCCCTTCACTATATTATAATATATATATATCATATATATATATATATATATATATATATATATACTAATTATATATTATATATTATATATATAATATATATATATATTAATATATATATATATATATATATTATATATATATATATATATATATATATATATATAATATATATTATATATATTATATATATATATATATTGTATATTATATATATATATATATATATATATATATATTATATATATATATAATATCTATTATATATTAATATATAAATATATTATATATATATATTTATATATTATATATTATATATAGAATGAAGGGTGCATATTAATTATACCGAAACCTTCTGATTTTCATGGAACTTACATGAAATTTTAAAATGAACAAAAAAAACGAAAGAACACAGGAATGATTTTTGGGGATTTATGAAGGTTCAAATTTCATATTTAAGAGCATTTTTACATTTGTCTGTGCTCTGTGCGAAGGGCTTTGTCAGTTATATCGAACGGTAAGCCTAACTTTCATGAAACTAGTAGAAAATATTCTTCAATGAACCCTGTGAAGAGAAAAAGTTAAGAAAAAAAAAAATCGAAATACCATGAAATTTTTTTCCAAAATTTTAGATTTAAACCTGTCTAATTAAGTTTTAAAGTTTCCAGAAGCTATATATATTATATATATATATATATTATATATATATATATATATATATATAATATTATATATAATATTTATATATATTATATATATATATATATATATATATATTATATATATATATATATATTATATATTTTATATATATATATATATATATATAATTAATTATATTATATATATATA
>JABUQX010133585.1:0-22439 GCA_015478945.1 Trachelipus rathkii
TATATATCTATACTATATATATATTAATATATATTAATATATATATATATATTATAAAATTAAATTATATATAATTTATAATATATATTAATAATATATTTATTAATTCTATATTAATATAATATATATTATATATATTTATATACATTTATTATATATTAATCAATTAATATTATATATATTATTTATATATATATATATATTATATATAATATTATATATTAATTAATATATTATATATTATTATATATTATATATATATTCTTATATTATATATATTAATTTTATATATATATATACATATATAAATATATTAATTAATATAATTAATATAATATATACATATGTATTGAGTATATATATATATTTATATATATATATATCTATATACTATATATATATATATATATATATATATATAATATATATATATTAATAATATATTATTATAGTATATATATATATATTCTATAATAATACAGTATATATATTATATATATATATATTATTATATATATAATATATTAATATTATATATATATATATAATTAATATATATATATAATATATATTATATATATATTATATTTTATATTATTATATATATATTCATTATAAATATATTTATATATATATAATTTATATATAATATTATATATATATTATTATAGAGAAGATGAGAGAGAGAGAAGAGAGAGAGAGACGAGAGAGAGGGAGCTAAACTAACAACTTAACTTAACCTACTAACTTTAACTTAATCTAACCCTACCTAACTTTACAACTACCTATCTTAATTTAACCTAGCCTAATAAGCTAAAACCTATTGTATTCTAACTGATTAACTACTTAGTGTACTACCTGAACTTATGCCTAATCCTGAACGCGTTGGTACACATTATTGCTGCGATGATGTCAGCTATGTAATCGATATATACAGTTAGGGCGTGGTTATGAAGACTATTCATTAAACGCCACATTTATTCTATTATAGGATATATTGTATCATCGATTGTTTCTGAAAGTAATAGAATTCAATGGTTAAGTTAAGTATTAAGTATAGATAATAAGTAGTGTAGTAGTAGTAGTAGTTAAAGTTAATGTACAGTCGTTATAAGTATTAGTAATGATAAATGTTTAGTAGTTTATGATTGTGATAATTGTTTGTCTAGTAGTTATATAATAATATTAGTTATGCAATAGTTATATAGTAACAGTTGTATTGCTTCCAGGGCAGGGGCCTGAATTTTAGGTTTTAGGATAGGATTCGTAATTTATATATATATATATATAATGTAATATATATATATGATATATATTATATATATTATATTATATATATTATATTAAATATATATATATATAATTATATCATATATTTCTATATAATATATATATATAATATATATATATATGATATATATATATTATATATATTTATATATTATAATAATATATAATATATATATATATATATATATATATTAATAAATATTTTATAATATATAATATATTATATAATTATATTATATATAGTATAAATTAATATATATATATTATAATAATATTATATATATATAATATATATATATATATATTATATATATAATATATATATATTATATATATATATTAATATATATTATATATATATATTTATTATATATATATATAAGTATATATAATATTATATATAATACTATATATCATTAATATAAAGCTAATTCGTGTGTCTACGTTCGTTGATATTAATTGCCCGATTTGCCTATCGATCTTGCCTACAATTTTTATACGCCGGGTTTTTGTATCGTGAGTGAGGTATTTTTATATGAGAAAGCGTCAAATAAATACTGGTGATAGTGGATTTTTATACAAAAAAACCCCGGGTATTTATGACTAACCTGATTATATAAATAGCATATATTTACTAGTATAGAGAATATTCTATTAATTGATTATAATATACTAATGTTATTATAATAAATGTGAGTATATACTCTACGTATATGAATGTATTAAATTCGGACAACGAATAAAGATAGCCATATATAACGAATGTATTTATAACTAGTAATATTAGAGAATTTTTACTATTTTTTTAAAAGTTTGATTATCTTATTATGATATGACTGAACTTTATGTATATTTATATATTATATATATATTATTATATATATTATATATATATATATATATATATATATATATATGGTATAATATTATATATATAAGTAGTATAATATATATATATATATATATATATATAGTTATATAATATATTATAATATATATATTTATATATATTAATATATATTATAAATAATATATTATCTAATAATATCTATATTATCTATAATATATATTATATTATATATATATATATTATATATATTAATATAATAATATATTTATACTATATATATTTTATTATATATACTATTTTACCAAAAGAAGAAATACAATATAATATATCTAAAATAATTTATCATATTTTAAATATCTGAATCTAAATACAAGTGAAGCGTTAAATTATATTATTGAATAAGTATTATTTATAGTCGCGTTTATACTCTTACGAAGTGTACTTACACTATATATGTCACTATATAATTCTATGCGATGTTTTTTCAAAGTCATTATTATGCATATCAGTACTTACTAAGAGTAAGTTAAGTGAGTAGTGATGCGCCGGCTGTCGAGAGTGCTCATTTTATATATTGCATACATACATACATTATCATGACAGTACCTAAGCAGACAGCCATAACGATACATTACTTACAATACCCTACGAAGTTCGAACATCGAACTTTGTACCCATATCGTTCAGAATCGACGTAGTTAGCATATATGGACAAGGCGGGGACATAGTACTTTACAGCTGTGCATTAATAGAAGGATAGCATGTTCAATGATTACTTGCTAAACAGCAGACACACAGAAAAATTATCACTGGCCAATATACTAACTTAATGAGATATGACTTCTGCTACATTGATTAATAACACTAAGTCCTTAGTCATATGATAGCGCAACTAGGGATCTAAGCGCTAAAAGAAAATATAAGTTCTGATTAGAAATTGCCATTAAAACATTATTAATTTAATAATATAGATTAATAGGTCGATGTCGAAATCAGATGAAGTGGCCTATGAAATTAATCTGAGTGGTATAATTATTAGTTTACAACATATTACGAATTAGAAGGCATCTTGGCAAACTTGTATCACATACAATGGTAAAACACAGCTAAAACCTTTAGGATAATACATTGCAACTTTCCTTACAAAATACTAGCAAGCGTCTATTAAATATATCAGAGAATGAACATGAAGAGATACATGTGAGAAATGAAGTTAATAATCTGAGTTGATATAAGAATTGGCAGTAACTCACAATGAATACTAAATAAAGAGAATATGAAGTTGAAAGATCATCTGATACTAATAGATCGAGTAGAGAAACAAACTAATAGCATCTTTCTTATATGAGAGTCGCGATGTAGAGTTTTGAGGTGTGTAGTAAGATAAAAGAAGTATAGAGAGTATGATTGTATGTTATTTATTTAGATGAGTTAATGTAGATAGTATAAGATGAAGAGAGAGGTCGGAGAGAGTAAGATATGTCTAGTGAAAAAATTAATAAATAATTTTGATATAATAAGAGAGTAGATACTAAATATATATTGAAGTACCGAGGAGATTAATAAGAGAAGAAGTAATTAGAGAAAAGTATAAATAAATGAGTAATCATGTGAGATAGAATAGTAAATATAATGAGAGTAGAGTAGAACGAGAGAGAAGAGAGAGATGAAGAGAGAGAGAGAGAAGAGAGAGAGGAGAGACGAGAGAGAGAAGAAGAGAGAGATCATATAGTACCTTATAAGATGTAGGATCAGACTATATCTATTGGATTAAAACTAATCTAAAATTAGATTTATTTAATATTAAAAAAGTTACGAATACTATTCATCATTTTCACTGAGTCTTGAAAATATCATTTCCTCTATACCCCCATTTTTTTAATTATATAACAACAATTCCTTACTTTTCAATTTTTATTTTTTTATTTTTTATTTTTTTATTTTAAAGATCGGGATATTATTCTGCTAAAGCGAATACTTCGAAAGTTTAATGATCATACAATTTATGATATATATATATAATACTAGTTATATATATATATTATTATCATGTATATATTAAATTAATATTAATATAATATATATATATATTGATATATATTATATATATAATATATATATATATATTATATATATATTTATATTATATATATATATATATTATATATTTAATTTATATTATAATATATATATTAATATAACTATATAATATATATTATTATATTATATAATATGTATATTTAATATATATATATAATTTTATTTATATATATATAATTATTATTATAGGTAGATGGTATTATTATATATACAGGTGGATTTGGGGTACCGGGAGAAAATGAGAAATGGTAGGGTACAGGGGTAATTATGTATTTCTGTGAGAGGAGTAGAGGTAATGTATGTTAAGTAATTACCTGGTTTTCTTTATATAATACACAAGATATCCATAAGTATTAAAAATGTCGGTCATGCTGTAGAAGATGGTAATCTCGAAGCAACGAAATTCCTTGTAGAATTAGTTGTTGGTGATAGAAGGAATGTTGAAGTATTGTTGGATGTTAATCAGTTACGGGGTTTAGGAATTAGGTGAATTATCGGATCTTTATATATGTTTAGATTCTATGTAAAAATTTAAAGTTATATGATGGGCTTATGTGGATGGAGAGGAATTGATAAGGAAGAAAGTGGGTAGAATGGATTAAATTAAGAGTGAGTAAGTTTAGTGAGCAAGATAATAAGGATATAGTATTGTTAAATGTAAGCGCTCGCTAGTTAATATAACGGTTGAATGTGAACTAGATATGATTTAGAACATCTGGTGGGCTAAATGAAAGAAGCAATTGTTAGTAAGTTAGCAAAAGAGTAAATTATGTAGCATATTTTGCTAAAGTAGGTAAGATAAAAATGTTAATACATGTAGAATGGTGGATGAATATAGGTGATGAATTAAGCGTTATAAGGTAAAAATAAGTATATAAGTCGTGTTGAATCTGTACTTAAAAATATAAGCAATGATTAAGAAAGAACTCAAAGAAAAGATGCCATTGGAATTATAGTTATATAGGAGGATAATAAATGAAATACTAAAAAGGATGTATACGTAGGTGAAAAATAGAGGTAAATTGAAGATAGTTTTGGAAGGAGGATGAATGGAGATATACAGGGACTAGGAAACTCTATTTCTATATGAAGAAGAATTACTGTCGAATAGGTTAAGAATGAGAATAAGGGGACTCTGCTTATGAATAATGATAGTGACTGGGCTTATCTTATTTGTAACTGATAGCTATATGAGCTTGTACTATGAAGGAGTAGTCTTTGTGGAAACACTACTGAACCTTTCGAAGACATTATGCCAATGATTAACAAGTTATGAAGATTTCTACTACTACTGCACAATACAACAGATCTAGACTTTTTCATGATTGAATATGATAAGTGTATGGGATTTGATTGTGGCGCAAATACGGAAAACGTGTATTATCTGGTGGAGAATGATAGGTTACTACTCTTAGTAAGATGATAGGAGGTACAATACCGGGTAGAGTGATGATAGTTTGATACAGTTTATGCATGAACAATTTGCAAGCATATAGACAGACCTGTAAAAATATAATCTTGGGCGGGTTTAGTGGAGTCTCAGATGACAGCTCAGTAAGTGAGGTCGATGATGCGTGTTGATGACATACGCAGATGGTTGAACGTTGTAGCTAATAAGCAGTGTTCGATATAGAGGGTAGATTAGGTTCAATAAGTGAAGTTGAGGGATATTAAGGTGTTACCCACTAAGTTTAGGTTAGACTTAAGTTCTTAAGCTAATACAAGTTAGGTTAGAGCTGTATGGTTAGATGGGAGGAAAGGGGACCTGTTTAAAAAATTAATGATGAGGGGAAGTTAGTGTAGTTTACTAGGAGTGTTAGAAGGAGGGATATAGTAGTAATTAATTAAGTTGTTAGGTAAGTTAAGTGTAGTGGCTTAGGTTATATGCTCCCTCATCTCTCCATCTCTCTCTCTTTCTTTCTCTTCTCTCTATATTGGTCGAAAAGAGTGTAGTCGAGTGATACTGAAGGCTGATTGGTGAATGAACAATGAGTGCGTTTATAGAAGTGGTAGAGGATGTGTGGATCAATCTTTACTCACTTTGAATAGTATATAACAAATGTATCTGAGTAAAATAATGAGGAGAACGAAGATATAAATTGTTAATTATTAGTTTTAGGATTTGCAACTATGACGTATGATTATAAGAGTATATCTTAATAGGTTATAGACAGCTCGTATATGGCTAAGGTGTTAGTGAGTAGTTAATATAATTGGTTATTAGGTTAGTAGGCTTCTGATGAATCAAAAGTATATGTATGACTAATAGTGAACGTGTTAATATGATAAATTAGCGTATCATTGAGGTTGTTTGGTTTCTAAGATTAATAGTAGTCAGGGTAAGACAGTAGTTTGTGTTATGTCTCCTATTGGTTATATCATAATATTATATTGTATATGGCATATATATAACTATGGGGTTATGTAAAAGTATTTAGACGGTGGTGAATGCTAGGAATATGGTGATTAAGAGATGGTGGAGATTATGGATAAGTTGAGCTGGTAGGGTAGCCTAACTACCTATTATAAATAATATATGTCATAGTAGATCTGCATTTCGGTTCTGTGTGGTGAAATCTGCTAAGATGATAGTTTTAGTAAGAGGATTGGTAGTAAGAAGATTCTGCTATGAGATAGTGTTAGTATGAAATAGGAGGTGAGCTTGAATAGTAAATGTGGGGATAAGAGTAAGGTTATTGAGTTAGTTGATATGTGAAGGTGAAATCTATCAGTAGTGAAGTATAATATGTTTAGATATACAATCTTAAGACTAGAACATAATAAGTGTCTGATTTAAATATTTAGGGAGTATATTTTAATATATAAGCGATGAGTAAATGAGGAATATCAGAGATGTCAGAGTGTGTAGGATAAGATTGTGAATGGCAGAGAAAGGTTAGGTGCTGGTGCAATTACCAATCTTTGGTGAATGCAAAGTATAGACTATAGTTTTGAGTATGTGCTAGGTATTCTTACATAATATAGGAGTTGTTCGCATATATCTAATATTATATACTATATTATGTTACCTGTGTTATGTTGAGTATTGAAACTATTAGGTACTGGAATAATAAGAAGCTATAGATTATACTTAAAGTTCTAATGATGTATTCTAAGTACATGGACAATCTTAGGTATATGGTGTGCTAGGATGTATGAGAAGGAAATGTGTAAAAGAGAGGAATGACGTTATTAGAGAGTGGTGTGTGTGAGAAGTGGGTAAATGAGTAAGAATAAATGAAAGTACTCTGAGATGGTTTGGTCATGTATGGAGAATGGAAGACTGTAGATAGTCGGTTGTTTTAGCGGATGTATAGTGTGAGTGTGTATGGGAACTAGACGGTACTGGGAGGACTCGAATGATAGAAGTGAGATTGAGTCGTGAACGGAATGCTCTGAGGAGAATAGTAAAATGTGATAGTGAATTTGTGTGCGGGCGGATATACAGTGATCTATAGAATAGGAAGAGAATGGCGGGGTTTATATTGTATGGGGGCATTGGTTGTGGGCCTATATATATCATCTAACTGGGCAGTAGGTAGATGAACCCTTATAACTTAGATAGATTTTATCCATAGTGAAGGGCTCTTCGAATCGCTGAATACAACAGGAGGTTCGGATCGATAAGAGAGGATTGATTGATATTTTTCTGATTACTGTGCGAGCTTCATTATATTAATAGGGTACAGTAGAGTGAGTAGCGTAAGTAAGCTGGGCAATTATCTTTTATATTGACGTTTGATTACATGTTATCTCCTTACTATAGCTTTTCATTTTTCACCGTATGCTTGTTACTAATGACATACATTATCTATATATATAATTATACTATATATATATATACCATATAATATTCACGTGAGCAAAGAGGAAGGTGAAGAAAGAAAAAAGATAATATTTATATTATAATATATATATATATATATATATAATATTATTATTATATATTATTATATATATATATGCCAAGTATTATATATAAAATTAATATTATATATATATATATTATATATATTATATATATATATATTATAATATATATATTATTTATATAATATTATATATTTATATATATATAATATATATAATATATTATTATTATAGTATATATATATATATATATTTATAATATATATATTATTATATATATATATACTATAATATTATATATATTATATTATTATATTATATATAATTATATATATACAGTATATTTATATATATATATACTATAATTTATTAATATCTTAATATATATATATTAATATGTATATATATATATTTATTAATCTATATATTAATATATTACATAGTATATACATATATATATATATCATTTAATATATAATATTAATATAATTAATTATGGATGTATTGTTAGTGTGATGTGATGGTGTTATTATATATTATACTATATAATAGTGTGTGTGTGTGTAGTTGTGTGATATGTGTGTTAGTGATGTGTTATGTGGTTTATATAATCAATGATAGTCCTCACTTTTAAGTTTATACATATGAATATAAGTAAGTATGTATACTTAAAGAGACTCCATTGCTATAATACATATACTAAAATACTAAATTTAATATATATATTAGAAGAGAGAAAGAGAGAGAGAGAGAGGAGACGAGTAGAGAGGGAGCTTTTTAAAAAATACTTACACTAACTTAACTTTAACTACTAACATATACTCTATACAATCATATTCCTTAACTCGTCACAATACCTATTTACCTTATTTTTGAGCTAACGGCCTACCTAGAATAGAGTCAACAATAAACTATGTCTTTTAGTTCTTCTATTATCTAAAAGGTACTCTAAATTAAGATGTAGGACCTAAACCTGAACTTGATCCTAACATACGAAACGCGATTGAGTACATAGGGTGCGTTGGAAGTCGCGCCAGAAACAAACACGTGGAGCAGACTACTAGGAGAATGCATACCCCGAGCACCATTTGTGTGAGAGTCCGGTTGTCTAGATTGGTGTAAGCTCGACAGATAAGTTTTATGCAGGTCGTCGCTATAGTATGTTGCAGAGCGTATACAGTTTTGTTAGTGCAACATCGCTAGTGTTTGTTCAGTAAGCTTTGTACGTGTTCAGATGAGGTTTAAAGGTGTAGTTCTAAGTCGAGTTGGTGAGAGTAGTACTAAGAAAGTAATTTGATGTGTCTGAAAGACGTTTATCAGAGTATTTATGTGAGCCTGATGTGGATCTCAGGATTTATTATCACCGATAAGGTATGTGACGTGGGCTAGAGCAGTAATGTCACTCAAAATAAGGGTTTTTTTTTTTGTGTCTACTATAAGTAAATAAGGTATTTTATCATAATATCGATAATGAATACATTTTTGAGGTTTCATATCGATTTATCTGAATGTTTTTTATACCCCTATATCGATGTTTAATTCGTCTTTCTACGTGCTCTGTTTGTAATATCTGATAAATAATATGAATCAGATATAATAGAAAAGTATATAATAAGCAGTCATTCGATAATATTATCTTCATTATGATTAAAGTGTCGTAAGTTGATTAGTTAATGGTGAAAATCCTGTAGAATCCTATTGTACAAATTACTGGAAGGTAAAGAAATTTTTCCCCAAGGTAATACTAAAAATATCCTACTCACTCTTGGGAGTAATAAAATACCTAGGGAAAAAAAATGGTATATTTAGTGTGAGTATGGAATTTATCCCCTATTAGGATATCTTACTCTTTAATTACTACCAAAAAAAAATAAAATTAAATTAAATAAATTAAAATAAAAATAAAAAAATAAAAAAAAAATTAAAAAATAAACAATATATTAAAATTTAATATTATATATACTGTTATAAAAATCAAAATTTCTAACATTTTTAACATTCAAAGAAATTAATAATTTTAAATTACCTTAATAATAATTTAATAACTTAATCACGTCAATAATAGTATTTCGAGAATTTCGTGTACTATTATTCCTAGGTATGACCTAGGCTCTGTGCGCCGCAGACTACCTGTTCTGACTCATGGAATCGAGGTTCGTAACTGAGTGCATACCCTTCGAGTAAGAATAGTGTGAGTGCTGGTTCTTCCATGATTAGAAGGAATCTTGGAAGGTATATGAAATTTGACTTAATGTATATAGAAATGAATGAGAAAGGATTTGGAATCGGATAGCTGGATAGGCTTTGGCCTCTACCAGTCTGAAATAAAAAATAGAATATGCACATACAAACATATGAAAGCAAAAAAAATAAGATTCAAATTACTCAGTAAAGAATGACAAAGACATGAATAAATGTGAAGTATTTCAACTCCATTTGAATTCGGTTTCGTCCACTTTCACCGAGAGGAGGTCTATACTATAAAAGCTGGTAATAAAAAAATGAAGTCATAATAATACGGGTACTGGAGTGCATAAGAGAAGTCGAGAGGAGGAGTAAGAAGGATGGAATTATAGAGGATATAGTGTAGGAGAAGGAGGAAGAGAAGAATGTGTGTTTGAACCCTACTATACTACGGTAGGAGGTCCTATAACTGAAATAAATAGAAGTAGATATGTCACTAGGAGTGCTAAGAAGAAGAAATTGCAATACGGAGTGCATAAAGAGTCGAAGGCGGAATGAGGAGGAAGGATGAGTAAAAGTGATAACTAGAGAGTAGATAAAGAACAGATCTATTTCTTATTTTTCAATCTTCGTTTTATTTTTTATATTCAGTCAAACTAAAATATATTGTATTGCTTTTATTATTTTATTTATTACTTATACATATTACATTTATTTACTTTATATGTTTTTACATTTTTGATATTGCAGAGAAAATTTTTAATTGACTTTTAATTATATTATTATTTGTTTGTAATT
The DNA here is from genome assembly GCA_015478945.1 of Trachelipus rathkii. NCBI lineage: Eukaryota > Metazoa > Arthropoda > Malacostraca > Isopoda > Trachelipodidae > Trachelipus > Trachelipus rathkii. Next base: position 11,093 of record JABUQX010133585.1, read on the forward strand.
TTTATATATTTTATGTATTTTTTCTAAATAAATATTATTACTATTTTTTTATTAGTATTTTAATTACAAAGAATATAATAAAAAATAATTTACTAATATGCAATTAATAATACTTAAAGCAGTAAAATAATCATAATCAAGTAAATCAGTAATATCAAACCATCAACTATATATATACACCAAAATAAACACTATGTTACTCTGCAAGTAAGCACTGTGGGTTGTTCCGACTTGAGAGATTTACATCGGCATATTCGATTCTCTCGGTTGGAGCTGGCCAAAAAGTCATTCAACAGTAAGTCGTATGCGAGTGATCTCCACTATCTCGTCTATCGACGGTGAGGATAGTGCTGGCACTCTAGTTATTCTGTGTAATTGAGGAAATATGAGATCATTCATGATTAATAGTTATAAGACATACACAACAAACATACCAACTTTTAATTGTAATTCTTAAGCTTTTGTTTCTTCTTGATCGAAATTCTGTGGCTCTTGTTTAACCATAAAAATAATGTATTTCATCTTATGTATTCAATACTTATATACCATAAATCTAACAAAATTTCGCACATTTTAGGCAATACGACGTAGAGATTTAGAACTGCATTTTCAGTTAATTTAATCAGAGGTACGATACAGTGATAACGATCAGGATGAGATGACGAGCCATGTGAGTTTCTTCACCTTTAATTCAATGTAAAGATCTCAGTCTTAACATACACGTATAAATTCGAGGCAGCTCAATTCCATGACCGAATCAGTACAGTATGAGCAAACGGCCGCTCCACCGTGATCTTTCCGAATTCGCATGTATAGATAAAGACTTGCAGCCCTCAAATTGAATGATCCACATTATGGGTCTCTGAAGATTCACTGTAATATCCACATCTTTCTTGCAAGTTCAAAGATGTTCTTTATGGTTTTATAGTTTATACATTTTTTTCACGCTTGCTATAATAACATTTAGATATTCTTTGTTCTCTTAATAGTTTTACAAGACTGAAATTCATTTGTGTTTACTAAAAGTTTTATTTCTATATTTTATGTTTAATAAATAATTATAAAATATTTTGTCACGATGACTACCTGTTCAAACTTTAAAGCAGTATAAATAAGTTAATCAAACTAATCATATACTAACATTATAGTATGCACATTACTATACTTACATTCCTATTACGCCGATTGCGATTCCTAACATCACGAGGAATCTGGTCATTTGATCTTTGATTCAGCCTATATTTATTGTTTATAACATAACAATGTAATCAATACTATTTGTTCTAATTATTTTATTTTAATAGAAGCTATTAAATAAATGTTTAAACTTTTTACTTAATAAAAATAAAATTTCTTATTTATCATTAACTTATATAGAAGAAAAAATATTTGCATTTATTATATACATATATTAACAGCATGTAAAATGGTCAGTAAAAACTTAATCTTAAAACAATACCATCCCCCACTCTATCCTTACCCGTATACTACTTACTCCACTTCTCAATGATCTATTTGAATGTATAATTATTTGATTACATATATGATTACTTATGATATCTATATATTGATCTAATATTGATCTATTTCTATGATCCTATTGATCTATTGATTCAAGGTCATATTTTGTAAAATCAATAAAATATTATATTTTACATCATTTAAAGCAGTTAAATATCAGTTAATCATATTATAAAATAAATAGCCCCCATAATCACCTATACTCTATCCTTACTATACCATGAATCTATGATCTATTGATCTACTGGAATCTATTGATTCAAGTCATATTTTTGTATAACATATACATAAAATAATTCTTTGCTGTAGCTGGTGTTGTTGACATGTTCGTTGTTGTTGCATTTAGTTGCATATTTTTGTTATGTTGTTGTAATTGTTGTAGTTGTTGTTGTTAGTATGCTGATATGTTAAAAATATATTATATGTATAATACGCTCAAGTTAATGAAAATTATACAACACATATCTGGTTATACATATAACTATATCTCCACGATAAAATATTTATATGTTATATTTTATAAATTAAGATTTATAAATAATTGAATAAATAAACAAAAATATATCTCTATTCACTAGCCTATAATACTGACATATAAACTACAGTAATTCATTAACCAAGGTAATAAAATTTAGAAGTTTTTAAACATACCAGCAGATAGTATGATACTATATCGCAATCTCAATCTTTTACTTATCACAACCTCTAATATATATATCACAAAATATATCTTATATTATTATTATTATTATTATATATATAAAGTACTATATAATTTATATTATTTATTATTATTAATTATATTATTATATTATTATTTATTATTATTATTATCTCAGTATTATTATAAATTATTATTGATTAATTCATTATTATTATTATACTATTAAATTTATTATATATATTTATTATTATTATTTATTATTATATTATTAATATATATTATTATATTTAAATATTAATATATTCTATTATTATTATTATTATTATTCAGCATTATTTTCAATCCCCAACACTCATAATATATAGTATATATATATATATAATATAATAATTTACTAGACGTGATGTCTAGATCACTTTGAGTCTTCAGTCACTTCCCTAACTATGAGACATCTTTGGTACTCGAATCAATATAAATACTAACTCTAGACATATATCCAGACGTATATTCATCCTTACTAGCTATCTGCGATATCATTAATCTGTTACAACTCACTCTTCAATTGCGTACGAGCTAACTAACTCAGACTAGACTACTGATATTCTGCTATGCAATTATACTACTACTCAACGGGCGAGCACTAACTGAACTAACTACGACTGGAATCGACATCATACATAAGATCTTATAATTATCTTCATGACACCTCATATTCTAGGAAGCGTGTCAACGATGAACTTTCTTATACTAGAATTAATGGCGACGAGTTATATCTGTGACACAGTCTGAGACAGAGCCGCACTGGGTAGATTACGCTACGATCTTCAACTGACTTGATTGTTTACCCCAATAAGCGTTCGTGCAAAACGTGCAGATAGGTTATCGTGGCGCTGAATATATTATTGACTTCTTGTTGTGTTTCACATATAGTTGATGCGTTACGTTAAGGTCAATATGGCTATTATATCATAGATGTCAGAGTAGTAGCTTTTGTGTGATGCTATGGTTAAATTTAATGTTATAGTGTTAGTGTTAAGTTATAGTTATTTGTATTATTATTAATGTTATTATTTTGTATTAGTGTATTATTTAATATAGTTATTTTTATGATTTACGTGTATGAGTTATTTATATCGCTCTCAATCTCTCTCTCTCACTCTAATATCCTCTGTCTATTCATTATTGTTATTAATTATTACCTCCTCAAGCTTAAATATTTCTTGTCTTAGTATATACATACTATATATACGGGACTTAAACTATTAATCATATATTAACTCACACACACACACAACACACATACACACACATACTAACATACTACACACACACTACACTATCACCACACATATAATACACATCCACATCATAATACACACACACATAATATATACATATATATAATTATATACACTATATATAGACTTATATATATATACATTAGCCTGGCAATTATACGTAACTAACTTATAGATCACATGACTATGACTATATCTATGAGATGTAAAGTCAGATTATTTACATATATTATTCTAAACGTCGATTGTAAGTCACATTTAATAATTTTTTCATATTCTAAATATAAACATTTCGTTTTATAGGATAAAAACTTGTCCATTGCGTTTTTAATATTATTACGTATGTATTGAATTTTTATATTTACTTTAAAGTTAGTTATATTTTATGTTTTTTTACTTTAGTGTTTTATTATATTTTATTATAATTTTTACATATAAAATCTTTTATTTATTTATTTAAAACTTATTTATATAATTTTTTTTATTCTGTTGGTCAAACATTTTGTTTTAACTAAAATTTTTTTCATATTAATGTCAGTTATAATGACAAGTTTATTAAAAATGTTTTTTATTAACTTTAAATCAGTTAATCAATGAATCAGTTAATCAAAACATAAATAAATCGATAAACAAAACGGCAACCTAACCGCTAAATCGCAACTCTTTAAACCGTGATCTATTGATCAAGTGATTAAAGTAAGATTTAAACTTCATTTTTGTATAGGATAACATAAAATTAGATCTTTGTAAAAAACATCATATTGAAAAGAAAAAGTTTATTATAAATATGTGTTTTATTAACCGTAAAGATGTAAATCAAAAATTTAATAAACCGTACAATAAGCCTTCCCTTTCCCTTCCCTCGAACATGAACTAATGATTAAGTGATTAAAGTCATATTTGATCATCCCTTAATGTGACACATACTCACATGTTGTTTTAACACAATTTATATACGTTTCTTTTTATCAATCTATAGTTTTCTCCCTCTCTAACGTAGCCTAGCGTAACTTAGCCTAGTTATCCTATCCTAACACAAACTATTTTTCCTTACAACATCAATACTAACTGAGCCTTATACTCTCTCGGTGCTCACATAGCTGACTTTCTTAAAATATGGACAATTATATTTTCACATTTATTATTTGCATCTCATTATCTTCAGTAAACCTATACTATTATAATTGCATTAAAACTGCATTAAAAGATGATATTAAGAGGAGAAAATGTAATGTTCTTTCCATTCTTCTACTCAAATTAGGGAGAGGTTCCCCAACACTTTGTGCATTGCCTTCGTTCCAGAAGATTAAATATAAAACCTGTAATATCTCTTTGAACATGAAATCGATTAGTTTCTCCCCCTCATTCTCATTTGAGGAATAAAATTCTATAATTTTTCATTTAATTATTATTATTATCATCATTATTATTATTATTATTATTCCATTATTATTATTATTATTGTGTATTATTCATTATCTTCCAGTATATTATTATATTTTATATTACTTATTATTATTATTTATGATTATATTATATAAATTAAACAAGTTTTTATATATATTTTTTAATTAAATTAAATTAGAAATTGTTATAAGTAAAATTTATTTATTGTATGATTTCTTATTTATTTATTATTCTTATATGGATTGTTCATTATAAATTTTATTCAAAATTCATTTATTCATGTATTATGTACTGTATATTCTATTATATTATTCATCATTGATATATTATTTTCACAGAAAAATATTGAATGATTATATATATATATATATATATATACATAAATAGTTAAAATCAATACTTATTATATGATATATATATGTAAAAGTGTTTTTGGTGTATGATTAAAATTATAATATATATATGTGAATACACACATATATATATATATACATTAGCTTAGATATATCGCACAGAACGTGTTTACAGAGGGGAAGAATTGAGATAGTGTTAAAACGTCTTTGAGAATTGATGGAGAAGAACTAAAAGAAATGATTCTTTCAGTCTAACCATTCAAAGCGGAAAATATCGGTAAAGAATGTAACGAAGTTAACGTTTAATCGTTAACGTAACCGTCTTCAATTTAATGTGAAGGGGAATAGATAGATAACAAACGTTAATTTTCTGTAGACGTGAATTATAGAGGAATGAAAAAAGCATAAGATATATACTGCTTGAAAGTATTTACTAAAGCGGAAAGTAGTGAAAGAACGGTATATAATCCGTGTAGAATAAACACTCATTTTAGATCCATTTGAGATTGGGAGGAGCCGTTATAAGAAATATTTTTGAAAAAAAAGAGTTATTCATTAAATGATAATACATAATTACAATTTAATAATATCCAATAAGAAAATATTTTACTAAACTCATATATTATATATATAATTTAAGTCCGACAGTATGTAGGGCAAATAATTCTTAACTCGCTGTTAACGTTAAAATTTAAAAAAAATTGCAACTCGTTAATAGTCAGAATTACCTGTCTCTTTCGAAACATTATCAACGAAAACGTAATAAGTTAACAAAAAATTTTAAACGCAAGTTTAATTAACGGATAATTTACGACTGTTAATGACCACATTAATATATTATATAATTATTAAATATAATATAATATATTAAATATTATGATAATAATTATTTCTTTATATATATATTATACTAACTATTATATTATAATATAAGCATAATAGTATTATAATAAATATAATTATATATAAATATAGTAGATATATTAATACATAATATATTTATAAACTATACTTATATATATAATATTATAATATATTATTAATATAATATGTATATATATATATAACTCTGTAGACGATATTCTGTGCCATTGAATATATTGACATCATAACTTCAGTGCGTGGTCATCAGTTTTTAATAACGATAGAAGAGTTAGGTACGATAATTACCTCCCTGATGCAAACTGAATAAACTTCAATTTTCCGCTAAACTACGTAAAAGAGACTAAGCTTCAATCCAAGATGAAGAGGTAAAAGAGTTAATTAATGCTAATAAGGCCAACGTTTGATGCTGATTACTTAATCAATATTATATAATATACATTTATAATATATATATTACGTATATAATAAATAATATATAATCATATTATAATAAGTATTTATAATATCATAATATATATATTATACTATAATAATATCTTAAATTTTGAATATAAATATACTATATTATATATATATAAGTAATATATATTATATAATTTATATAAAATATTGTACTATATATATTATTTATATATGTATATATATTATCATATACTATATATATATTATTTAATAATAATAATAATTATATTATATATATTATAATTATATAATAAATATATATTATATATATATATAAAAGATAATACTATATATATATATATATACTATTTTATAATAATATAAATATCAATAACATATTTATATATATATAATGATATATAACTATATAATTAATTAATAATATATATAATGATAATATAATTATAATATATATGGATATATTAATATATATCATATATATGAATATATAATAATATAATTTAAATTATAACTAATATTATAATAATTATATTAAATAGATATAATATATTTATAAATATAGTTAAAGTAAAATAATCATTATATAATATAATTATTACTCATATCACTCTTTAATACTTCTGTCCCATGGCCCAACCTTAAGTTAGGCATAGGGCCACACTGCTTCCAAGAAGCCGGCTGCCCACACACCGGGCGGATTCTCACAGGATACTTAAGAATGAGAAAGAATTAATTAATGAGAAGTCAGGCCACGAGGTGGCGGCGAACGAGCAGTACTCGGGGCACCTCAGAAGGAGGTTGCCTCTAATTGTGTCTTGAGAATTGCTTAAACAGCTGGTAGCATAGTGTAGGGAAGGTGATATGTCCAAATTATAATCAATCAGTTAAATCATTATTACCTATTGCACTGAGTTTTGGGGTGGTGACCTGATTCCTGCCCAGAGGCTCGAGTCCATTTTGCCTCATTACTGGACACGGTCCGTTTCTACTCTTAGGGAAAAGGTTTTGTTGGGAGTGTTTAATTAAATTGTCTATTGGGCGGTTCTTAGAAGGGTAAGGTTATGTATAAGGGGTAATGGCATATGTGTAAGTCCATGACCGTATTGGGTGAGGAGGGACGGGGGAATTAATTATTGTAGATGTATGTGAATAGTACTCGAGCTAGGTGAATGAAGGGGGGGATTTGTCAGACATGTATTCGGGAGCGATTGCATAATTTGGTGGACAAGGGTTTCGGGTAATGGGCTTACGGGTTTTCTGATGTCAATTGCAAGTCCCCCACCATTTCCTGATGTGTGGACAATGGGGAGCGATGGAAGTTCTTCGTGTAAATAATGTTGGATTGGGGTGCGTTTTAGTCGCAACCTGTGATAATTATGATTAGGCTGTATTTTGAGAGATTTGTGAATTTAATTCTTGTGTTTGATTTTAAGGAGAAGTGCTGGGACAAACCATGATCCTGAGGAGAATCGTAGTTTTTAAATTTGTCCAAGAAGTTGATTTATTTTAGATATAGTGAGTGTGTGTTTCCTGGCGCTGAAGTTGTGTTGGGAAAGGGTTCGGAGAGGTGTCATTAGTTTTCGCAGTTGAGGTTGTGTGGAATGCATTGGTGTCAGATAACCATATATAACTGTGGGGGAAAAACGTCATGGTGGGTGTCGTAGTGGTAAGTCCTATAGATATTTTTTGGGGTATTATGTTTAAAGGAAGGGGGGTTGCTGTTCATCAGTGTGATAATGGGATGGAGGGAGGATTGATGACGGGTCAGTGGTTAAAAGCGGTGATAGCAGCTGAAACTTAGGTGGGGATGCGGCGCATTCTGGTTGGAGCATTAAACCAACTTTGAACAATATACATGTAAGTATTCTTGGGTATGTTTTGTCTTGTAAGGCGTGTGTTTTTACGTCAGTATCTGCGGTGTTGGGAAAATTAAAGGCTGATACTACGTCTTGCCCATAAGTGATAAGTTGTTGTGGAGTGGTGGATTGGTGATAAATATTACTGGGTATAGAATCTGCAAGTGAAACAGTTGAAATAAAAATGGAGAGAGAAATGTGCATCCTTTGGGACCGCTCACCGTTTTGTAATCTTGATAGAATGTCGGAGATTGATTTTTTGTAATAAGACTTTTTGCAAAACGGTTGGTGATTGAAATTGAAAAAGTTTATTTTTTTAGTCATTCTTTTTCATAGAGGGAAATGGAGTGCATTATTTTGAATTTAAACGATGTCGTGTGGCGACGGTGTAGGTCAAATTCTTTGTTACTGTCTATTGCTGTGGTATGATCTTGTGGGAAGGTGTTAATTGCGTTTGAATCCCATATAATTGAATGTGTTGTTATATGTGACGGAAGGTAAGGCTTGTTGTTTAGTACAGATGGTTGCTTTTAAATCCGTGTTGGAAAGTCTGGACAATGGTTGCTGTGTGGATAAATATATATTTAATATTAGTTTCTCTTAGCTAATTTTACTTGAGATGGTGAAGCAATAGGTACAGAAAATTGGGGGCGATAGTGCAGGAAGCGCGGCGGATTGGAGGTCTTTTTTTTGGTTTAGTTTACGTGAACTTAGGTAATGTCTATGTTTCCAGATTGGTATAATAAGCAAGGGAATGTAGTTTTAACGTTGCCTAAGAATTAATTGAAGATGTCTGTAATTAGGTGAGGATTACGTTTTCTCCAAAAGGCGTTTATGTTTGTTACCATAGGCCTCCCTCAAATGGGCCTTGATGCTGTTTGAATTTTTCTGATCATAAGCTTTTCTGCTATCATGAATTTGAAATCAGTGACGTAACCAGGGTTGTGCGTCTATATATTGAGTTTTTCTGATTGTTCTTTTTTTGTTTTCCTATTATCGCGGTGTGTTGGTTTACTGAGGAGATTGTATACGTAATGTTTTTAGCAAGTAACTGCGCTGATTGTTGTTTTAGGCGAAAGGGAGGGAGTGAATATGGGTAAAGATGGATGTATTGATGGGATGGCTGTCGGGGTTGATAACCTTGCCAAGTTACTTTATTGTCTTTACGCACGACGATGTCTATGTTAGTAAGGTATTCAGAAAATTGTATTAGGTAGTGGTGATCGGTGGTTATGAGCGTTAGAGATTATGGGTGCTTTTATGTATGTTATTTTTGTTATAGAAATGTGCAGGGGTATATGGATTTGAGTTTCGGTAGGGAGTTTCTTTGCTAATGAGTTGGCTTATATTTGGAGTTGAAAATTTGGGGTTGTATCTTTTCTGGTGCACCTTTGGGTATATGAAGTGTTATGCAGATTTGATTGATTAGTATTGTTTAAGTGTGAAGTGCATGGACGGTTGAGAAGGGATGTATGTATCGTGGACTCTTGTGTTGGGTTGATGTGAGTTTTTATAATATATACTGTTAATATATATTTTGCGGTCCAGTCTAGTTTTTGTCTTAAACTTGTATTGTAATCAGTTTTTTGAAGCGGGTAATTGATAGGGCGAATTTAGAGCATAAGCTAAGAATAGGACGAGTTGGTTCCGATGATAGGTCAGTAATGGATGTCCCATGTTAGTAGTGGTTTTACGGTAGTATAACAGGTGTAGGAAGAGAAGTCGTGACGTGCTGGGGAAGTAGGGGATTGTTAACCTTGGCAGAGGATTCGAGTGTGGGGAGCATTTTTTTTGAAGATTAAGACGAATATTTTAGGGAAAATTCTAATTCGGTTAAGGGATATTGGTTTGCCTTCGATAGGAGTACCAGAAGGCGTAGTCTTATATACCAGGTCAGCTGTGATGTGGGCATAAAATCTCCTCCGAGGACTGTTGATTTTGAGTATGTGCGATTAAAGGTTTAAGGGGGGGGTGTGAGAGTTGTTGCGGGGGTTTTGGAGGAAGTGGGGCTGCGGCAAATATAGAGATCGAAGATATGTTATTAGGTGGTCTTCTTCGAAGAGACAGAATGCGAGACAGAGTTGATGTGGCAGAATATTATATTAGCTGATTGTTTGGTAAATAAGTGGAGGTGCTTCGGAAGTTGTGTTACGTTTGAGTATCAGTAATGTTGGATGTATGGTATATCAGGTTTACGTGAATGGGAATGTCTTTGGCGTCAATGTGGACGGATGGGGTGAGTTAAGATGGACGGCCACAGCATACCATTTAAACACGCTTGGCGAGATAGGAGTGTTTTGAGGGGAGAGAGCTCTCTGCTATGATTGCGTCTCATAATCATAGATATATAATATATATATATATAATACTATATTATATATATAATGAATATATCTATATACTATATATATAATATAAACTAATATAGTCATATATATATATCTTAACTATATATCATAATAAATATAATTACAATATATAAACTATATAATTAATAAAATAACTATATTTAACTATATATATATTATAATATAATATTATATATATATAATATACTATAGTATATTAATATATATGATATAATATATATATATATAATTATTATATATATAATATATAATATATAATAGTATTAATATATATATAATACTATAATATATTCATATATCGTAATACCTGCCACAGTTTTTGGCGAATCTTTAAATTTTATTATTACATAATACTTATCAGGATCTTACATGATATTTTTAATTCTCCAATTTATTAAAAATCGGTTGTTTTCGAGAAAAACAGATTCCCTTCTTCAGGATCAATTAGAATGATAAATACACATAATAAAAGTAAGATTAACAATTAACACGAGTAAAAGAGTTGCAAACTCTAAAAATAAACAATCCTCATACTATCTATCATTTATGTGATTACTATATTTGAAAGTAT
>JABUQX010133586.1:2500-12736 GCA_015478945.1 Trachelipus rathkii
AAAGATAGTTATAAGAGTAGAGAAAAAATTACCTAAAATTTGCAACTCTTAAATAAATACCTGCCATTCTATAACCCTAAAAATATATATAAAAAATATCTAAAAAAAAAATATATATCTAAAAAAAAATATCTAAAAATATAACAAAAAAAAAACAAAAAAACAAAAACAAAAAACATTGCAACTCTAAAGAAAGGTTTTCTCGCCTCATTAGTACCCCCTTCTCATTAATCTCATTAATCTCTTTCTATGAGGTGAACTGATGATGATGGTTCATTCTCCTTATAATATATAAATATTACAAAATATATCGTACTTCTAAACTCCTAATTAATCGAAAACTCCCTCCTATGAGGATGACATTTATGTCTCAGCTTTCCAAGGAATTTCGTCATATCTTTGTCCCTTTTAGTTTCCTGACTTCCATAACCCCTCCTTTGAAGATGCATTTATGTCTGTTTTCCAAACAATTTCGTCATATCTCTGTCCCTTTTGGTTTCCCCACTTTCTGTGACTTTGCGGCCTTTCAAATGCCCTCTTTCAGTGCACATTTGCACCTGACTTTTGATGACTGTCGGTACATTAAAAATATATATATAAGTTTACTCTCGCATTTCACCTTGTCAATCATCACCATACGCACTATGCGTTATTTACACATAAAATAACACATACATTTAGCGCACCTCCATTTTAGGTTCATGTCATGTATGCACATACACAATGTCACACAAATATACAACAATGAAAGGTTAAAATTGAAATATTATGAATATGTGCAATGCTTTAATAGCACATTAGTGATGACAACGCTTTGAACTCGTGAAACGCATGATTATATAGAGTACAAGTTAAGCGCATAAAATATTTTAGAGTACGCGTTAAAACGCATAAAAAATTTATACGTACTTTCTTTATATTCTGATGAATTTTTACCACTCTCATGTCTCTGACTTTGTTTCAATAGAGGTGATATTTAATAATAATAATAATAATAATAATAATAATAATAATAATAATAATAATAATAATAATAATAATAATAATAATAATAATAATAATAATAATAATAATAATAATAATAATAATAATAATAATAATAATAATAATAATATAAAAAAGGTATGCCCTTACACACTCGAAATTTTTAAAATAATTTTTTGGCTATGGTTCATATAATACTGATAGATGAGAGTGACGTGAGACACATATTTTTAAAGCTTTTCATCGTAGCATTATGCATCAATGGGGTTTATTCTATTATCTGAGCTAGAATAAAGGAATTTTTCGTGCCATTATTACATAGTTTTCAGAAAATATGTAACAGCTGTAAATGTTTCAGCTTTAAGATTGACCTATAAGCCAGGTTTATAAGTATATCTTTTCGATTGTACACATTTTAAAGTGATTGTGTAAAAAGAAAGTATTTGTGTAGCCATGTTTGTGCAAGCAATTTAGGGAAGAGGAAGAGGAAGAGGAAGAGGAAGAGGAAGAGGAAGAGGAAGAGGAAGAGGAAGAGGTGGTTTGGGTCTTATAAACAAAAATACTTTCTAACAATTTCGTTCCATTGAGAACAATGAGAATTTCTCAATAATCAACAAAAGTTTGATTGAGGACAATGAAAATTTCTCTCTTAATCACTGTGTAAAGTTTGATTGAGGACAATGAAGATATGTCGACAATCGCTTAAAGTTTGATTGAGGACAATGAAAATATCTCGGTTAATCACTTAAAGTTTGATTGAGGAAATGAAGATATGTCGACAACTACTTAAAGTTTGATTGAGGACAATGAAAATATCTCGGTTAATCACTTAAAGTTTGATTGAGGAAATGAAGATATGTCGACAACTACTTAAAGTTTGATTGAGGACAATGAATATTTCTCGATAAATCACTTAAAGTTTATTTGAGTACAATGAAGATATGTCGACAAACAGTTTACTGATTGAGGACAATGAATATTACTCGGTCAATCACTTAAAGTTTGATTGAGTACAATGAAGATATGTCGACAACCACTAAAGTTTGGTTGAGGACTTAAATATTTCTCGATCAATCACTTAAAGTTTGCTTGAGAACATTAAAAATATATCGACAATCACTTAAAGTTTATTTGAGACCAATGAAGTTATATTGACAATCACGTAAAGTTTGACTGAGGACAATGAAGATTTCCCGAACCATCACTTGAAGTTTGATTGAGAACTATGAAGATTTCTAGTATCAATCACTTAAAAAGTTTCATTGAAGGCAGTGAAGATTTCTTGACAATCACCTAAAGTCTGATTGAGGACTATGAAGATATCTCGATCAATCATTTAAAAGTTTGATTGGAGGCTATGAAGATTTCTAGAAGCATCACTTAAAGTTTGATTGAGAACTATGAAGATTTCTAGTATCAATCACTTAAAAAGTTTGATTGAAGGCAATGAAGATTTCTTGACAATCACTTAAAGTTTGACTGAGGACAGAATATGAAAAGACGGGTTACGGGTTACACTAGCTTTCCTTAATGGAGGAGTTATGGGAGTAAAGAGTTTAAAATAGAAGACTCCGTTGTAAGATCGACAACATAGCGAGAGTGAAGCAACAGTCAACGATTAATAAGATATTGAGATAGTAAGAGACTAAAGGTGTTGATTAAACGAATAACCCAATATTAACTCATTTAATTTCAAAAGATATATGTCAACAAACACTTAATTGATTGAGGGCAATGAATATTACTCGGTCAACCACTTAAAGTTTGATTGAGGACAATGAAGATATGTCGACAATCACTAAAGTTTGGTTGAGGACAATAAAAAATTATTTGAATGGAATGGAATGGAACCACCACAAATATGTCCAGCTTAATCCACACAAGGGCTAACGAAATTCCTATAATAGAAGAAACAGCTGTGGCAATGAAATAACATGAAACAACGCAATCCTTCTAGAATATTACTAATGGGGTAGGTTTGAGTTGCGTATTTCGGTACTTGCAGCCTAATTGTTTGAAATAGTATGTCTATATATATATATTATATAATATTATATATATATATATATATTGATTAATCTTTATTTATCTATATATAAAGCTATTATAAATATTTAATAACATAGATATATAAATGTTTGTGTTGTGTGTTGTGTGTGTGTGTGTGTGTGTGTGTGTGTTGTGTGTGTGTGTGTGTTGTTGTGTGTGTGTTTAAGACAGGTTGACCGATGAGCAGTGTGATCTGTGAGGCACACAATTCAGCGTCCGGTGCGATGCGGTGCGGTGCTGTGCGATTATAAAAATTAAAGTAGCAATGAGAAAAGATGATGGGTGGTGTGATGAGGTGCTGTACATTACGGTGCAGTGTGAAGTGGAAAAATGCGGTGCTCGATTAACCCTTAAAACAATCATATATATGCATAATGGTTGCGTCAAACTGTTCGAGGTCACAAGGTAGGGTTGGTCAAAGCATCAGGTGCGGTGCGGTGCGGTGCGGTGCGGTGCGGTGCGGTGCGGTGCGGTGCGGTGCGGTGCGGCAGGATGCATGATGCGCTCATTTCGGTGCTGTGCTGCCCAAAATTCCAGTATCCCGGTACGATGTGGAGAGCGGTAGGCATTGAAACCTAGTCGCGTGCGGTGGAGTGCGACAAAAAAAAACTACTTTTGGTGTGTGTTGCGCTTATGCTTTGGTGCAGTGAATTGCGGTGCGGTGCGCAAAATTCCGGTGCTCTGCCAACCATATAACAAGGGTACCGATCACCATATAAGGCAATTAATTAATTGCCTTAAACTACCATAGCAGTAAAATAATAATAATAATGCCTCGATTTTGAAAAGGGTAAATCATTACCAGCATCAATCATGGTTGCTATGTGGTTTCAGCTAGGGTTGTCCGAGCTCCGGATTTTTCCGCACCGCACCGCACCGCACCGACACCGCACCCGGTGCGTTGGCGAACCCTAATTTCAGTATAAAACTTCTAAATCAATAAGTCCAGAACATACATGGCAGAACAATCCCTTGCATTAACGAACATATCGACACTTCTCAGACTCTTCGGGGATTAGCCCAAATGGTCGACAGGAAAAAGGGTCGACACAGCATCAAAAATGTTTCCTCTTAGCCAGCCGCAGGCGTTAGGTTAGGTTAGGTTATGTTGGGATAAGTTAGGCTAGGTTAGGTTAGGTCAGGTTAGGTTAGGTTAGGTTAGGTTAGGTTAGGTTAGGATAAGTTATAGGCTAGGTTAGGTTAGGTTAGGTTAAGTTAGGTTAGATTAAGGTTAGGTTGGGATAGGTTAGGTTAGGTTAGGTTAGGTTAGGTTAGGTTAGGTTAGGTTGGGATAGGTTAGGTTAGGTTAAGGTTGTTAGGTTAGGTTAGGTTAGGTTAGGTTAGGTTAGGTTAGGTTAGGTTAGGTTAGGTTAAGTTAAGTTTTGTTGGATTCGTTAAAGAAACTCGAAATAACCAGTTTTTTTTTTTTTTTTTTTTTTTTTTAACAAATATCGACCCATTTTCTTGTCGACCATTTATTTGGGTATAGGTCCGACTCTTCCACTAAATGTGAATAGCAAAAAGTCCTATTACATTGGAGTTCTAATCATTTTCGCTAATGAACTGAACATCCTATGCAATTTGAATGAAGCGGAGTTCTACTAACTATAGCTTTAATCATCTGTGAAATTGCTCCATCTTGGTCAGCAAATGCACTCAACATATATTTCGTTGGCAGAATGTTCCTGCCAACGGGCACTCGGATAAGGACAGTATATATATATATATATATATATATATACTCTATATAATATATATATATATTATATTAGTTATATATATATATATATATATATATTATATAATATATAATAATATATAGTATACACTATATATATTATAATCTATTTTATATATATATACATTATTTATATGAGTATCATATTAAATTATATAGATTATGAATATATATATTATATATATATATTATTATATATATATTAGGCCTAATATATATATATATATATATATATATAGCCTATATATATATATATATATTTAATATACTATTAATAATATAATATATATATAATATATATATATATATATATATATATTATATATATATATATAGTATATTATATTTATATTATATATATATATATATATACGTATATTATATGTATATATATTATATATATATATATATATATATATATCGTAATTATTGTCGTGTCATTGGGCCCTCTGGTTGAGTGGTGGTATTGCAAACATCAACTCCCGGAGGAATGAGGCGCAGTCAAACGGGATTTGTACTCTCGACTAGTCACTAGGACGGACACGAAAAATTGCCGTTTGTAGGAGATTTTTCTGTAATTAGATTAGTTTACGGCATAGTGTATTAATACACTACTCTCAATACCTCACCTCACTCAATCCATAGCCCAAACACATACAAGGTACAACTTTAATAACATAAGACACCGTAATTCCTATTGCCTCACGCACAGTATAGGTCTGTGAGTCCAGAGCCTAGCCATGCCCACTGATGGCTGGAATATCTTGAATTGGTTCAGACTGAGGCTGGGGTTACTATCACCCTGATAACTGTGAACCTTTCCACTTTGTATGGGCCCACTGGTCGGAAAACTAAAATAGTACCTTTCCCCGATTGTCCGTGGTAAAGATTTTATCTATTATAGTATATATATAGAGAGGTGATGTTCAACATAACGGAAATTAGTACAAAGGCTGCGAATGAAGAAAAAACACCATGCATCAGAACAGGTCGACAATTCCGTGACGGCACCAACCCACCACCACGGGTCCGTCAACTCCCATATAAGTATGTAAATGAGGGGCTATTTTTAGAAGTCATCCTTCTTGTAATTTTTATTTAATTTCTTGGAAAGGAATAACCTTGTCTATTATAATATTTATAGTGTACTTTTTTTTCCTAAAAACTAAGGGGGGGGGGGTGAATTATACAGGAGTCATGTATAGGGCCTTTTTTTTATCATATGAAATCCATATTCTGATATGCTTGAGTCAATCGGATATCCGGACTAGAGTGAGAATCTATGAATTGTATATGGAACATCCGGCATTCTTTTAAGCTTAAAGACGGAGCATTTGTGCAATAGTAACACCCTTAATTCCGTGTTTGATGTAGATCTACGTAGGAAACTCCCTCTTTACATCCGTATCTATCAAGTATCTTTTCAGTGTCTGATGTAGACGTAAGGGGAAATCAGTATTCACATTCGTATCAGGTATCTATATACATCCTTAATTCCGTGTCTGATGTAGATCTACATAGGAAACCTTGTCTTCACATCCGTATCTATCAAGTATCTTTTCCGTGTTTGATATAGACGTAAGGGGAAACCAGTCTTCACATCCGTATCAAGTATCTGTATACATCCTTAATTCCGTGTCTGATATAGATTTACATAGGAAACTCTGTCTTTACATTCGTATCTATCAAGTATTTTTTCCGTGTCTGATGTAGACGTAAGGGGAAATCAGTCTTCACATCCGTATAAGTATCTATATATTTCACGTCCGTATCTATATACAACACTCGGAATTCACGCCTGACTAAAATCACATTGTAATTAATAAAAAAAAAGTCCCATATCATATTTAAACGAAATTATGCTTATCTGCAGGATCTATCTTATAAAATTATCATACATAGAGGCAGTGGCGAGTTGCCAAAATTTTAACAAATGGTTCCTCTTCTTTGTCATAAGAGTTAGCTACCGGTTAGATTCCCTAAAAACAGTTTTAATTACCGATTCACCAAAATCGGCTGCGAATCGTCTCCAACTCATCATTGCATATATAATTATTACTTTAATTGACTGGCGTCTCCACTAACAACAAAGCCCCAATGTAAGGGGTGACTCAAAAAGGAGGATAGATATGATGTACCTTATACCCAGTCCCAGAGCCCCAGACATACCCCAATCACTTGAAGGGGAAGGGTCTTATAGAATATACCCTCTATGTTTTCTGCAGTTTCTATACCTACATTATCTATAGAAATCGTGACATATATATATATATATATATATATATATATATATATATATATATATTGCATATATATATTTATATATATATATATACATAACATAACAACATATATATATAAATATATATATATATATATATATATATATATATATATATATATATATATATATATATATATATATATATATATATATATATATATATATATATATATATATATATATATATATATATATATATATATATATTAGCCGAAGTATTTTATATGGTAAACACCCAATTTACGCTGTTCAATGAAGAAACCTATAAAACCGTCTATTATTGGTTTTCTTCAATTTTTTTTTCTTTTTATTTTGTCAATTATGGAAGAGGTCAATTTTTCAAATCGTATCTGTATAATGCTGAATGGTCTATCGATTCTCCCATTGATTGGATCTGTACTAAACACAATTCGACCCAGCAAACCGAAGGCTACACCCTTCGTCTTGAGAGCCAATGAGACCGCCGGAATGCGTGGATAACCCCGCCCATTCCAAAGGTATTGGCTGGCACTTTGACTCTATACGTCCTTAGTCACGTGATATCGACTGACGTACGAATTCTCAGTCAATCGGTATACAGCCAGGGAACGGTGAGGAGTGTTATAAAATTCTCTGCGATAATTTGTGGTTTATCATTGTTTTACAAAGTTATTTCTTCAAGTGGATGTGCAAATTAAGTGTACCAATGTAAAATCATGTTGTGTAGTGAATATTATTGTGATTCAAGTGGAAAGAAGGTGTTAAAAGTGCTAAAAAGTGTCTAGTTGTGTGTTTCAAGAGTAGAGAGGCTAGACAAGATGGCGGAGAGGTGGCAGTGAGGGTGCTATAGGAGCTTGAAGCCACTGCTCCTGAGATCTGCAAAGTGCACAACGAGGAAAAAATATATTAAATAGTGATAGTGTGATATTATATGTGCTAAACTTGTGTTTAAATATTAGTGGTGATAGTGTTATCATTCCATTGGATTATTTTTATTACCAGAATCAACTCTTCCAATTTCCGAAGGTAAATATTGCTTTTTTTTTTCATCTCTCTAATTACACCTGTTATACAATAACTGTGGGCCTTCTTTCTTTTTGCATGATTATGACCGCACGACCTTCAAACAAAGCTACAGTAGTAATTATAGAGGCAAACTTTGATAACAATTTTATTCAGCACGTATGTTGCAAATACTTCTTTAAAGAAAAATAATAATAATAAAAAAAAGATATATTGATTCTGTTTACATGTGACCTTGAAATCTTCAGCTCGTATGCTCCTCATCGTTTTAGAACTAAACACAAGCTTAGTGTTGCATAGACTGTAAGTTCGTATATACGTATACCTGTACTCTTTTTTTTTTTCTTCATTCTTTGCCTATGTTTGTGGTATTACGCTTTGCATGACCTGGCTGGATGCGATCGCCTTGGCAATGACGACTCGAAGTCAGTCTCAACCGAGTCGTCTTTTTTTTTTTTCTTTTTCTTTTTCCTCTTTTTTTTCTTTTTTTTAATTCTCGAAATACCAGAAAAGAAAATAGTAATTGGCAACTATTTCGCGCGCGAGAACAACAATAACAACAACGACTCGTGGTCGGTGCAATTAATTTGCATTCTCTGAGGACCCGTCCATTAACTAATGTTATGTCACGCATGCCATGCACACACACACACAAACGCGCGCGCGCACACACACGCACGCACACACATTATATATATATATATATATATATATATATATATATATATATATATATATATATATATATATATATATATATATAGAGAGAAAAATATATACTATACATATATTTTTATATATATATATATATATATATATATATATATATATATATATATATATATATATCGAGAGAGAGAGATATAGTCTGTCCATGTTTGCTTATATCGATTTATCTGCGGTCTGTGTAAATAAACGAACAAGTGTTTTGCTTTTTTTCTTTCTTCGATGCCAAGGATTATAAATGAGTGCCAGAGTGGCACGAAACATTTAGTTTGCAATTTCTTTAATAATAAATGAAACTAAAAAACAAAAGAAATTCGTGTACATTTGATGCAACAAAAATAGAATTTAATAATAATGCTAAAAAAAGAAAAATTATATAATATAACGAAAGGATTATAATCATATAATATATATATATATATATATATATATATATATATATATATATATATATATATTATTATATATATAATATATCTTTAACTTTGTGTTTATCTAAATATAAATATATTTATATATATATATATATATATAATATATATATATATATAATATATATAATATATATATATATATATATATATATATAAATATATATATATATATATATATATATATATATATATATATATATATATATATGTATGTATAATATATATATATATATATATATATATATATATATATATATATATATATATATATATATACAGTATATTAGGGGAGAGAGAGTAATAGATAGATAGAGAGATAAATAGATAGATAGATAGATAGATAGATAGATAGATAGATAGATAGATAGATAGATAGATACATTTAGATAGATAGAAGACGAATGTATATATGTTAATAGAAAGAGGAATAGGTTAATTGAAAGATATAGATAGATTGATAGATACCTTATTATATAGAAATTGGAAGCGAGAGTAATGAAAGATATAGATTGATAGGTCAATGAGATATATGAGTAGATAGGCAGGTCAATAAGGCTAAATGTGCATTGATAGGCTAATAGAAAAATGGATTGATACATAGTTTGATTGATAGGTTAATAGATAGATAGATAGATAGATAGATAGGATATATATATATATATATATATATATATATATATATATATATATATATATATATATATATATATATATATATATATATATATATATATATATATATATATAGAAAAAATGATCGCTATATCGCTAGATCGTATAATATAACTTAAATAAAACACAGTGAAAATTGAGAGGCTTAATATATCTTAAATAATAATTTGATGATAGATAGATATATAGAAAGTTAGATAGATATATAGATAGGTTCATAGATAGATATAGATCAATTGAAAGATGGATTGATTGATTGATTGATTGATTGATTGATTGATTGATTGATTGATTGATTGATTGATTGATTGATTGATTGAGAGATAGATAGATAGATAGATAGATAG
>JABUQX010133587.1:10000-14362 GCA_015478945.1 Trachelipus rathkii
ATATATATATATATTATATATATAATATATAGTATAGTGTTATAATATCTTTGTATAATATATATATATAGTAATTTTTATAAATATATATATATTATATATATATAAAATAGTATATTATATAAATATATATTGGATACATGTATTATATATTATAAATTATATATAGTATAGTTATATATGTATAATATATATATATACTATATTATATTATTATATATAATATATATATATTATAATATCAGGGAATGATAGAAATAATTATTGACTTTTTGTATGTTATGTAAGAACAAATGCCCATAAAGAATAGTTTTTATTGACCAAAAAATTGTTGTTTTTTAAATTTAAATCGAAATTTATTTTCAAAATATTTTTATGAAAAATTTACAAAGTTTATTTTTATATGAAAGTCGCTTAGAGTGGTAAAAATATAATTTTTTATTACATAATTATTTATAAGTTTCCAAACATGTGTACAACATTGTTCGAAGCAAGTGTAATATAATTTTAGATGTTAATAAATATGTATACTTTCAAGAGTTGACCAAGATAAAAAAAAACTCGTCAAGTCTCGAAGGTATTGACAATAATAACAACAAATTTCATTGTGATAACAATAACAATAAAATTATACTACTAAGACTTTTTTAACTATGACTACGAAGGCAATAATAATAATAATAATAATAATAATAATAATAATAATAATAATAATAATAATAATAATAATAATAATAATAATAATAATAATAATAATAATAATAATAGAAAGCAATATACTAACTACAATAAAATAATAATAATAATAATAATAATAATAAATAATAGTAATAATTATAATAATAATAATTATTATTAATAGTAATTATAATAATAATTACCAATAATAATTATTATTTGTAGGAATAGTCTATCTTTGAAGACACGAAGTGTCTCAATAGAAGGACAATTTCCAATGTAATAACTTTTACTTTAGGTTCCTATTGTGTCTTTCTTCTATTACAGAAAACAAAGAATACAGATAGGAATCCAACAAGCAAGTTTATACAGATTCGTCGACTAATTATTAGTTCAAAAAGAGGTGAAGCCTCTATCTGCGGGTAAGACTACTACTTGCTCTAAGACCAATTGAAATCCTAACTACTTATAGTAAATACTATATTGGTTACGACGACAAACATGCATCTGTAGTCCGATAATATGAAGCGGACGTTAAAAATTTTTTACATTAAAATTTCGAAACTTGTAACGATGGCCTTAAATTCAATTTTATTATTTCTCGACAAAAATTTATACTATAAAATAACTTTCCTTCCTTTTCTATGATAAATACTAAAAATGTGATTAAAAATGAACTTTTGTTATATATAAATCCATAATATATTTGTTTAACTTTTTGATGGAAAATTTTTGGCCCCAAATGATACACGAAAGGCCGAAAATTTGATAGAATTACTATGTAAGTAATTACATTTACTTTGTCATTTTATGGAAAGTTTAAAAGAGGTGTGGTTTTGGTTTTTATATATCAACGAGTTTCTTGTTGCAAGAAATGTTTTATAAATTTATTTATTATTTATAATATTTTATTTATTTTTTGTTCTTTATAATACAACTATATAAAGAAAGCCCCTTTTTTTCTTTTTGCAAAAAAAAAAGAGGGAAGGGAAACTTTTTGTAATTTAAAAGGAAAGTTCCCTTTGATATATTGAACAATCTTTACGATTTTTTGATGACAAAATTTCGAGTAACTAGAAAGGTTTCTACCGACAATTATACGTACTATAATTTAAATTTTATATTAATAAAAATACTTTTTAATTTTTATTGACGATGCAATAATGTACGACCTATATTATCTGACTGAAATTCTGAATTTGGTTACGGTAAAAGGTTTTCTTTTAAGACATGTACTATGAGGAAATATATTACTTATTCCTACGTTTTGCTTACTTTTATTTTTATATTATATTTACTATCAATTTTAACGATATTGCAGACTTTTATTTATTCTTTTTACCTTTTCTTTTTATTTTTACTTTTATGTTTTAAACTTCGGAGGTTTTAACATTAGAAATTTTTATAAAGATATTTTCTTCTTCTTGATCCCTTAACATCTAATTCTAATTCTAATTTTTATATTTCACGTGGGAGATTTTAAAGTTTGTATGTGTAAAAAAATAAACAAAAAATCATTTATACATGGCGTTGTTTTCTAAGATGTTTGACTATTTTTAAACTTTTAGCTTTCGCCGAAAAAAGAGTAGTTAAAAGATAGCTAAAAACCTCGAAGATTCTCCAACCTACACATTAAACTGGACACTAGATTTAAAGACGAAGTAAAAGAGTTGATATGAAAGATGATCGGCGCGAATATTTGGTATTTAGTGATGAAAACCAAAAGACCAAAAAAACGTGGGTCGATCGAATGAGTTCAAATCATGAGGATCATTCTATAAAAAGTATTGTGAATTTGTATACATATTTGTGGGCCTACTATCAGCAAGACTCATTCTAACTGGAACAAGACTTGAAGAAGGGGCTAAATTTATACACAAGAACACAACATTTATCAAAAAATGATATAAACACGAATCAAAACTGAAGCCTTTTTACTAATACATCTGAAAGGAGAGAAGGGAAGGGGGCTAATAGCCATTAGTAGGGATCCTATCGGTTTTGCCCAGAAGGCATAATAAAAATGACACTACCTACGTAAAATTTTTCCTAAGAACACTGCTAAAGAAGGAAGCTTTTCATGGTTTTCCGGTCAATAAACAATATACAATAAACAAACAAATTATTGACCCCTACGTAAGGTCAGCATGTCGCTTCCTTTATAGCGAGGATGCTTCTAAAGGGAAAGTTTGAGGCTCGTCTGGAGGATAAGTCTCGTCAGAACTTTAAACTACTTTCAACTGCATTATTAAAATGATCTTGTTGAAATCTCAGTAGTTGGGACTCGGATAATGCAAATTAAAATGGGAACGGAGTCCTTGTTGACAATGAAGTTGATTATAAGAAGAGAATGAGTCTTGGTCGCGATCGATTCTTTTTATACTCGATAGAGAAAATGCCGAACGGTTGGCGATGAGCAATCAGTTAAAAAAACATCAATTTGAATTATTAATGTTATGACTATAAATTTAATATCAAAAGATAGTAAATTTAAAACTATATATTACATAAATTATTTATGGAATGAATCAATATAGTTTTATTGTGAAAATTTCTGAAAGTTTATGATGGCATGTCTTTGGCAACCGTCAATCTAAGTTGGTAAACCCGTGGGTTTCACTCCCATAAGAAATTTTATAACAAATGTACTTTTTTAGATTAACAGGTAATTGTTAGTCTTAAGACATCTGGATAAAATATTCAGTATCTTCTTGCTGATTATTTTGATCGTAGAAAGAATTGAGTTTTCTAGGAAAGCCCCCGAACTATAGACAATGTTGAAATTTCAATATAGAAAATACAAGGGTCAATTGACCCAAAAATCTTGACCTTTCGATTCGAAGAGGTCAATGATATTTATATAAATGGGAGATTGGAGTGTTAGGATCAATTTGACCTATTAATCAAATCCGACACTGTTGAAGCACCGGGCTAACTAGGGGATGCCGGAAAAACTTTCAATAGGAATTTTCCTAAATTTTAAAGGCCTATTTTGGCAGGTGATTTAATATATTTACAATTATGAAACTATAACTTTAATCAATGTAAAAATTTAACAAAATATAGCCAAATATTTTTTGTATAATTAAGGAAAATTTGAAACTCCAAAACTTTGTCAAAAGAAAGATATTTGTATGCCGGTTACTTGTATCAGCTTTTTGTTTAAGAATTTAGAAGCAATTTCAAGTTTGCCGTATATATATATATATATGATATATTATAGTAATATATATATATATATATATAGTATATATATATAATATATATATAATAATATATATATAGTATATATTATATATATCATATAATATTATAATATATTATATTATATTAATATATAATATATATATATTTTAATTTTTTTTATAAAAATAAAAAATATATAAAATTATATATATATATATATATATATATATATATATATATATATATATATATTTTTTTTTTAAATATATAATAAAATATATATATATATATATATATATATATATATATATATATATATTATATATATATATATTATATATAATATATATTATATATATATTATATAATATATTATATATATTATATATTATATATATATATATATATATATTATATATATATATATATATATAATATATATAATATATATTATATAACTATATACTTATATAATATAATATATATATATATATATAA
>JABUQX010133588.1:0-15000 GCA_015478945.1 Trachelipus rathkii
AACACAGCCACGAGAGATAGAATATAATATAGGTAACTAGTATATATATATACTATAGGTATGTAATAATAATGTCATATAGCTATATACACAGTATATATATAAAATATATATCATGAGTATGAGTATAATATAGATAGAAGGTAACTATATAGTGTCAGAATATATGGATGTATGCAGTGGATATATATACCGCAGTATATTAAGTTATAAGTATATTAAGTACAAACACACAAATATACCCAAAGTCATACACATACTATAATATAATACTATATATACATATTTATATATATTAGTATATATAATAGATCTATATATATATATAGTATAATATAATCATTATAATATAATATAATAAGTATATTATATATATAAGTATATATATATATCTATAATAATTTACTCTTACAGGATAATATATACTATACTATATTATACTATAGTATATATATACCCACTAACACAAATTATTATTATTATATATGTAGTATATTTAATACGATATATTTTAGATATATTATCATACTATATATACACACATATAATACAATATTAACTCTGACTAATGCATATGCATGCATTGATGAATACACACATGTATGAATGTCTAAATATTTGCATATGCATTCACTAATATTTTTGTATCCTTAGACAAGACAGAAAAAATTTCACACACTATATTCTTCATTCAACAATTCCTTTCATTCTTTATTTTTCAAATTCTTTATAATATGTAAGTCTATGATTATTAAAAAAAGATAAAAAAGAAAAAAAACGGTGCATTTTATCAAATTCCTGCATTATTGAACACATATGTTACGAAAGATTTAAATGAAGTAGTTTTTGCTTCTCTTATTTTTTCCTAATTTTTTTCTTTTCTTTTTTTTCTACCTTTTTACATCTCATCTAATTTGGAAAAGTTTATCAATTTAAATTCATTTCAGTACATTGAAGTTAGAATGCAATTTTAATGTAAGATTTTAGCCATGAATAGGAATTTTTATTCATTGCTATTGATCTTACCTATAATTCATCAAATTAACTAGTATTAAATTCTTCATTATTATCTTATTAACATCTTAAAAAATGTTTACAAATAAATACAATTTTTATATTTTCATGATGTGTAATGGTTGATTCAAAGCCCCAAAAATAATAAATAATAATAATAATACTCATACTAAAAATAATAATAATCATCAATAATATAATAATAATAATAATAACTACCATCACTCAACACTAAAAATACCAGAATTCTAATACTCACACAAATAATAATAATCAATAACAATAATAAATGATAATAGATAATAATATATAATAATAATATAATCATAATACATAGAATACGATCAAACATATGATTATTATTTTTAATAATAATATAGAATTCATAAACATCATAATACTCGAATATTCTTGAATACCAATAAAAAATATATTGATAATTAATACATGAATAATAAATATAATAATAATAGAGAAAAATACATAATACATGAATTAACATTTTCATAGTTATAATATAATACATAAATAAGTAATATAATAATCATTGAATAGATAGAATATGGATAAACTAGCGATAATAGATAATAATGCATAATAATAATAATCAATAATAATACATAAAATCAATAATACTCAATAATAATAATATTTGATCTATAAGCCTTTTCCAAATTAACTACTGACTTAATTATTATTTGATTATTATTAATTATTATTCATCTATATAATCTACACATCATAACATTGATGTATGATTAGTTATTATTATTATTATATGATTATGATTATTAATTATATTCTTATTAATTCCATTTATTATTACTTATTATTACATTTATTATTATTATTAAGCGTATGATTGCCATAATTGATCTACGTTCGAGCTCAAAAATGTTTGGGAAAGCCAATTATTATGGATGCATATTATACTATCACAACCCCCATTATTAATATACTGACGTATTATATACCCCATCATAATAATATAACCCTAAAGTTGTAGAATCCTTTTCAACTTTTTACTATCGGGCTTGTTCTCTCTTCTCTCTCTCACCTTCCATCTCTTTCTTCTCTCTACCTATACTTATAACTATATACCTATATTATAGTATATATTATAGATATATATATACTTATATATATAATATCTAATATTATATATTATAATAATATAATGTATAACTAGTATATAACTATAACTAGTCGCGGTCCACCGAGTTATACCTAAAGAGAATGGTAAGCCAATGAGGACTGCAACGGCAATCAATAAAAATCAACTAAATATTAAAACATGGCTAAATTCACACACATACAATCTCTGCTATTTCATTCGAGCACGCAAGCCAGTCACGCTTTTTTAATTGGTTGCTAACCATAGCCGTTTTATTTAAATTGTCAACGTTACTTCCCCTTTTCTGTTTATACGGTATTTTGCAATAATCTTTATATTTATTATGTAATATTTTCATTCTTTTCCTCATAATTTCGCACAAAAAAAAAATAAGAAGAATTCAAATTATTTAAATTATTTAAATTTGTAAAAAGATTCGATTCTTTCCTATGAAATGTATAACACGTGCTGAGGACACGAGCAGCCACGAGTATCGGAGTCGTTCCCCTGACTTATTATAATATCATCAAGATCATGTATTTGTTGGTTCCAATATACATCTTATACTACTAATATAATATAATTATATAATAGTAAATATTTTATAGATTATTATAGTCCTATATACTATCTAAACTAGGTGATACCGTATCATGATTATAACGCAGTATATATAAACAATTTTCTATATATATCCTATATAGCTACTATATAATACCCAATATATATATACAACGCGTGTGGCTAATCCCAAGTGCGCATCACTCAGGGATTGCGAATTTTCCACCGCCATCATTTAGTAGCAATAAAATACCAGATATTGGCAGTATTTAAATTCAAAGGTTAAATTATATTTAATATACATTCGATTGCTAGTCAGGAACAACTATCGCGTAAGTCCTCGTTGGGGAATTTTTGCATAGAAAAGAGAAAACATTAATAGGTTTACCTATTATATCTATATACTAATATATAGTATTATTATATATTATATACTATATATATATATATCAATATAGTATATATATATATATTGAATACTATATAATATATAATAGATCAGAGCAGAGATGGTTCCTCCATTCCTCTCTCTCAACATCTACTTACTACTTGGAGCGACCGGATGGCATGAGTGGGGCGTCAGACGAGCGAGGACGCGGAGGTCTAAGAAGCCCACGGTGGGTGAATCTGATAAGTTTCGTCTCCGGGCGTGGGGGCGTGATAGCGCGAGCCTGCGAGGCTCCCTGGGGCCGCAGGCAGGGAACGGGGATGAATTGTGTGTAGGAGGGGGCGAGGTAGCTAAAGGGCTGCAGGCTAAGTGGAGAGGATTAAGTTGGGCGTGCCAAAGCTCAAAGCGGATTCCGGCTATCGATTATTATAAGTGATTGAACGTTGGGTGAGCAGCGTGGTGGTCTGTGAGTGCGCGCTGACGGCGAGAGATATCTGTACGGCGGAAGACTTATAAGGAAACGGTCGTTCAGAGATTGGGAGCTTGGAGAACGGTGGTTAACCACAGGGGCTGTGCGCACGCCGATAGAGAGAAGGGGGCTATGGTCATCTGGTAATGGGCAATCGCCGGGGCGAAACGCGCGTGAGGGCAGACCTGTGACGGTCAGGGCGGGGAGCGCCTCGTTAAAGCTTTAACATGAGCCATCCCGCGGCGGATAAGGTTGGCGCCAGATAGCCGGGGGAGCAGCGCAAGCCGTATTCACGCTGTGGCGGGTGTGGGTGACCCCTGTCGTCCTACCCGGGGCCGCGGCTAGTCATGGAGGAGGAGATAAACTGTGGTTCTGTGCAAAGTGTATCGATCTAGTTGTGTTAAAGTGTATGATTGGACACTCGAAGTTGCTAGGATAGTGGTAGGTTTATGAGTCAGTTGTACTTTATTTGACCCTTCTTTTGGTTCTCTGTTGAGTTGTTGTCAAGGCATGCTTAATAAAAAAAAATATAGTAGTGAAGAGACAGACTTTTAAGAGAACGGGGACTATATTATCGGCAAGCAAAAAGCAAAGCTAGGGCAATATGAAAAAATTTTCCTGGTTCCTTCCTCTTGATTACGTTCTCTTTGGCTTATTGCAAAAATGCTAATTTCGTCCTGAAAAATGCGTTCAGTAGAAAGGTGAACGTTTTTATTCATTCACAGCGTCTATAAGTCAGGCACAATCAAGAAATCAGAAAGGATTGTTCATCCTAACGACACTGGCAATTTCATAGGTACGGTATTTAGCAATAAGAAAAAAGTGGAAATATTAAATTATCTCTGGAAACCAGATTCAGAATATATATTTCCTGCTGAGGAAGGCAATTGTCGGGGAAAATATTTTTCAAAAATAGTGGCTTGATGATATTAGTGGTTAGCTAACTCTGATGAAAACGTTGGTGTTTATTGCTCAAATTGTTTTTTTTTTGGAAACGAAAGAAAACGGTAAAGGAAAACACCAGGAAGTGGGTGTTTTTGTCTCGGGACCGTATTCAAACTTAAAGGAAAACATTAAGTCTTTCAAAAAACACGAGGCCAGCAACTAAATATGACAATAGAATCGTCAAGAAGAGATTTGGTGTAGAAGAGTTCAAGGAAAGTCGAGAGTAATTGACAACGTTGACCAGCCTAGAAAAAAGGGGAGGCCGAAGACGGTAAAACGCTAATTCCAACTTGTTGAACACAATCGATTCTGTGGTAAAGCAAAAATATATTGGACACTCATTACTCAGGTCGAATAAAACTTTCTTGGCCTGTGGGAAACGATGGCAATTTTCGGTGTCTTTTAAGATATCGTGCTATGCTGGGAGACCATGTTCTTCCAGAACATTTAAAAAGCTTAGTGGCTAAATCCATGTATATCCGTTCAAACCACAAAAGTTTTCAAAATGCTCTATATTTAGTCATTTGCCGCATTCTCATTCAACCGTAAATTGACAAAAACCAATAACAGAAATATTTACACTGTCCTCCGCCGAATGAGCGAAGCCCCCGCGACCGATGTGTTTTCAGAAGGACAATATTTCGTTGTGTGTCGTTTTACGTTGGTATGATACTCTTAATCCTGTCAAAGATTCATATGTAGTTCGTTTCAGTAAAGATTTGAGGGAATAAGTCTTGCAAAATTAATTGAACGGACAGTTAACTGAACTGTCTTTGGCATATGAATTAATCTAAGAAGACAGGGGGTATGACGTGCAGCCAGGCAATAAGTGGTGAGTTCAAGGGTGTTTAGAGCGTAATAAATGAAAAATGTCACACAGCTATTTATATTCATGCTTTTTGCATTGCTTACATTCATGCCCTCAACAGACGCTTCCTTAAAGTCAAAGATATTCGAAGTGCAGATTGGGAAAGAATATCCGAGATGTTTGTAGTCATGTTTTTCTTGTAGGTGCTGAAGAGGACAAGTGTTTGAAGAAAAATAGAAAGAAGAGAAATCGAGGCGTGGAATGAAGCGTTTCTAGAGACAAGATCTGTTGCTAATACTAGGCGGTGGTAGGCCCATCACTGAACATCAGAGGAGAATGTTCAGCGCATTACAGATGATACATCTGCAAGAAGTCCTAGGAAATCCATTCATATATCCGTCACGTTGAGCTGGTTCTCTAATGACTCAGTTGTCTACACTGTGCGTACAACAAGTGCTAAAGCTTTAATTGCGCACTTCAAAATGCAACTGCTGCAAGGCGCAACCCAGGATCGACTAAAGCCTCAGCATTACGGACAGTCAACGTTTGCCCGAAGACTATGTCTTCAGCGCACTCGAGATAACATCAACCGTTATTTTTGCGAAAGATTAATATTTTCCGATGAGTCAACATTTCCCCCTCAGTGGTACGGTCTAACAAACAGCAACGTGCGTTATTTGGGAGTAGTGAGAGCATGCCTCTAGAAGAAAACATAGAGTATACGAGACAGTCCAATTGGGGTCATATATAAGTGGCGTAATGACGATGAGGTTTATTGGACCTTTTCGACTTTGCAGATTCAACTATCAATGGTGTAACATATTCTTGAATATATTCGTTAAAATGATGTCCCTCAGATAAGATATCGACACGCCACATTGTTCTAAAAAACCAGCAGGATGGAGCACCGTCCACACTGTCATGTGGAGGTGTTTTGGAAACACATTGACGAAAGAACCATCACAAAGTTGGATGGGAGAAGGTGGTCCAATTCTCTGCTCCGACATTGCTCACGTCTGGATCTTCTCTGTGGGGGTATGTTAGACATGGTGTACCTCCTATCAAAGTCAAACTCTGGAAGAGCTTTGTGAGAGGATTGATTTAAGCTACTATTAAAACAGTTACGCCACAGATGCTACAGGCTACCTGGAGAGAAATCGAGTATCTTTTAGATATCGTCCGTGCCATCTCGTGGGACGACAATGTAGAATTGGTGTGAATTCACAACAAGTAAGACTTAAAAGCTATGTGCTAACCATTGTTGATCAATCTTAAGTGCATGACATCACATAGTTCCGTAATACAACTTTCATTAGGTGCTTTCGTCTAGGGACACATTGTATATATAGCCTATAGTATATAATATATTATATATAATATATATATATCTAATATATATAGTATAATATATATATAATATATATATTATATACCTATATATAGTATATATAATACTATAATATACTATATAGTATATAATATATATATATATATATAATATATATATTATCTATCTATATATACTATGTATAATATATATTAATCTATAAACTATATATATACTTATATAATATATATATCATATATATATATATATATAATATATATATTATAGATATACTATTATACTATATATGTAATATTATATATATATTCTATATAATATATATATATATATATTATAT
This sequence comes from Trachelipus rathkii, assembly GCA_015478945.1. NCBI lineage: Eukaryota > Metazoa > Arthropoda > Malacostraca > Isopoda > Trachelipodidae > Trachelipus > Trachelipus rathkii. The sequence continues at coordinate 6,985 of JABUQX010133588.1, forward strand.
ATTAGTATATATCAATATATATATATATAATTAATATATTATATATATATATATATATATTTATTTAATTACTTATACTATATATATTATATACTATATAATATCCATATAAATATTATACTATATATATTATATTAGTAGTATATTATTATATATATATAATACTATACTATATATATATAATACTATAATATATATATAAAGAAAATAAATATTTTGTTTGTTCTCCAATATAATATAAAAATAACAAGAATGGTAATAATTCTCTAAGAACTTTCACTAACTTATTTTTGAGGAAATAAATTTCCGTCTTTTACGATCTAACACTTCGAAAATACGACAATATCAAATATCAAATATTTTCTAAATAAACTAAAAAAGTAAAAATAAAACGAGATTCGAGAAGCCAATTTTCTTTCGAGTTTGAGTGAACATTTTGAGTTTTATTTGAGCTTCATCTTAGAAGTGCTCTCATCAACTTTTTTTTTACCCTAAATGGAAATATTTCCAGACCTCATTTTTCTCTTTAATGTCTACAATATATATTTATATATTTATATATAATATAGTAATATAATATATATAACTATACGTATTGATATGAGAGCACGTGTCATAATCTGTCACTCGCGTGCCTTCTTGCATGTGTCCTCGTATGGGCGGTGACGGGCAGGGGCATGCGGCGGGATGATCGGAAGGTCGAGCGGTATGCGTAGAGCCGGCGGGCAATGCCGCGGGTCACGCGGCATCGGCGTTAAGATGGTGGGATGGAGTAGGAGAGGTGATTAGCGTGTGCGCTTCGGACCGAGAGCTCGTGGAGGGCGGCCGGTAAATGCGAAGTGGAGAACCGGCGAGCTGGGAGAGATCGCTAGAGAGACGCGAGGGGATGTCAGCTGAGCGCTGTGGAGGGGCGGCGAGGAAAGAGAGGAGAGAGGAGCGGTGACCGCGCTGCCCCGTAGGGAGGGGGTAGTGTCAGGCGGGCGCAGCCACCCGGAGGTAGGGTGATAGGGCGAGTACCTGCCTTTGAACTCTGTGTGCCGCAGATGTTCGCCGTCTTTAATAGTATACAGAGGGGATCTCGAAGCGCGCCCGCGGCTTGGCGGAGATGGCGTCTAGTTCGCGTGATAGCACAGGTGAAGGGTTGCGGATATTCGGCCTCGGAGTGCTGTCCGGGCGCGAGCATTTCTGTACAAAGAGATAGGCTTGTAGTGTTGCTATATATAGTATATATAATATATATACTATATATATATTATAAGTATATAATATAAATATAGTATATATAAATATATATATATAGGTATATTATATATATATAGTATATATATATAATATATATATATATATATATATATATTAAGCTATTACTATGAGTATAATATAAATTATATATATATATAATATTATATATTAGTATTATATACTATATATATATATATATAATATACTATATCATAATATATTATTTATATATAATATATTATATATATATTATATATATAATATATATATGACTATATATATATATATATATATATTACTACTATCCATACTATATATATTATATATATAATATATTATATAGTATATATATATATATATAATATTATCAAAATATAATATATATACATAATAATATTATATATTATAATATAATTAGTATAATATATATATATGAGAGAGAGAATAAATAATATTATATATAATATTTATATATATATTATGTATATATCTTAATATATATACTATATATATCTATATGTACTATAGTAATATATTATATATAATTATATATTGTTCTACAGTATATATATACCGTCATATATATATACCACAGTTCATATATTATCGATACTATATATATAATAATATATATATATATATATATACTATATATATATTATTATATATATACATATACATTAATATATATATATCATATACTAATATAATAAATATATATATATATATATATATATATATTATATATATATTGTATATATAGTATATTATATATATATTATATATATACTATATAAGATATATATATTAATAGTATATAAATAATAAATAATGATATATATTATATATTCTATATATTTCTATACTATTATATATATATAATACTAGTATATACTTATACTATATATATATATAATAAGTATACTATATATATATCTATATTATATATTTAGTATATTGATCAGGGTCCCTTCGCTATTTAATATTTTTTTCTTAATTGCCTTTTTCACTTCTTCATTAAGAAAAACAGAAAATTTCATCAATTATTAAATTCTGTTATAAAATTGATATTTTGTATAATAATATAATAGATAAGTAATAATAATAATAACAATGGAATAATTAATACAAACTAATAATAATCACTATAAACAATTGTTTTTCAACAATAAAAAGTGAGGTGGTGCTACCTCGGTAACAATAAATAACAATAACAAGATAGAAGTAATAATATAATAATAATAAAATAATAAAAGTAATAATACATAATAATATTCAATTTATGGACGCCTGATATTTCTCGAATACGCTTGACTACTACTCCACTACTACTACTACTATCTTACTAATAATGAATAATACATAATAATAATAATATAATAATATAATAAATAATAATAATAATAATAATAATAATAATAATGATTAAAATAATATTAAAAACAATACTTTTAATATTCAGTAATCACTATTGATAGTAATCAATAATTCACAGAATAGATAATAATAATAATAAATAATTATATAATCAATAATACATAATAATAATAATAATAATAACTAATAATATTAATAATAATAATAATAAATCACTAATATCGTTCATTTCAGTCATCATTAATTTTTTATTCAGTATAGAAGAAATTAAAAATTTAAATATTTAATCAGAAATACACAGTTTTATTATAGCATTATATAGTTCACATATTTACACAATTTTAATAAACCAAAAATAAAATTTATTATTTATAAACAGTATTAATATATATATATATCTATATATATATATAATATAATATATATAACTATATAATATATACCTACCCTATATTATATTATATATATATTACTATATATATAATATAAACTTATATATATTTCTCTATATATATATTATATATATTATAATATATATATATATTTATATATTCATATTATATATAATATATAACTATATGTATATATATTTCCTATATTATAATATATATATATTAATAATATACTATATATATATAAATATATATATCCGAGCAGTCATAACATGGTGTCAAAATAACGCACACTAATTAAATATCACTCGCACGAACGAAGGGCCCTAACCCCATGCTAACCCCACATCCAATACAGCCGATTAGCATCAGTGTAATATGTAACCCCCGAAGAAGAATTCGGTGCAGTAATTGGGGCGCGTTACTGCTGGTGATTTAAATTAGGTAACAAATAACCGGGACGGTAGCTTAGCTTGAATCGCGAGTTGCGTCGGAGCGGTGGGTATGGAATTATTTCGGGGGTATCTATCCAGCGACGCAGATCATTTACATAACGAAGCGACTCCGATAAACATGGAGAGGATAGTACGTCGACTGTTAATAGATCTAGTGCGGTGCAGATAACAATACTCCACGCCTAAGGACATGGGTACTGGGCACATGATCGACAGTTCGGTGTAGCAAACACAGTGATTGCGTGGATGTCCAACGGTACAGGAACCCTGACACATGATCGCCGTCGAGGACAAGGTAGGCCCAGGGCCGCAACCAATCACTGTCCAGGACATCGCCCACTTCATCCAAGAGTATGCCAGGGACGGGTGTCAGCAGTTATCCGGCCAGAATGGGGGTCATACCCCGGTATTCGAGACAGCCCAACACCCCCGCTGCCCATCCCCCGCAGTACGCAACATTTGTGTTTGCAGCGCCGAACTCTGAACCCTACTGCGAGACCCTTTAGCTGCACCTTGTCTTCAAACTTTATCAACTCTACAGTTCTGGGCGAGGAATCCACACATGTATTGTCATTGACCGATAAAGTGTCTTCGCGTTCTATCAACCTTTCTACCCTTCTTCGCCAGTACCTTGTGGTGCGTTAAATTTGAGAGTAATATATATTTTATTATATATAGTATATATTATATATTATATATTATATATTATATATACTATATATATATATATAATATATTATATCTATATATATATATATATATATGCAAAAATTTAATACAATTTCTTTAAAAAAGTTTATTCTTTTTATTTATTTTTTATTTTTTTATTATTAATATTATATTATATATTATTATATATTATTAATTATATTATTGATTAGTTATTATATATGTATTATATTATTATTATTATTATCATTACTTATTGATTATTATTCGGTTTGTCGTCCGGTCCCGCAACCCAACACACCTTCCATCGCAAAGGAGGGGATATCGAGTACTGCATTATACATGTGCACCGTCCGAGATGCTCATTACCCGATGTTATGCCCGAGGAATGTGTTGAAAATTGTTGAAATTGTCTGAAACTTAATTTTCATGATGAAGAAGAGAAATTCTGGAAATGTATGATCAGGTCAGAAATAAATTGGTTGACATGAGGTTCCACTCCATTTTAATGAATGCTAATCAAAACAAGGAGAACCTGAAGAAAAAAAAGCAAACTTGCAGAAGAGTGGAAACGGTTTAATGGAACTTCCTGCTCATAGTGTTAATGATATATTCATGTCTGGTTGAAAGAAAAATTTTCTGGATAATTAATTAATTAATTAAAGACTTAATAATATAATTAAAAGAAGAAACAGACAGAAAAGTCTGAAATATTTTCTAATTTCTGAGTATTTTTATTAGTTTTTTATTATTCTTTTCAGTCCCCTCCTTGAGGGACCTGCCTATGAGTGGTGACATTGTGAAAAAAAAAAGAAAGAACTATTATCATTATTATTATTATTCATTTTTATTATTATTATTATTATTATATTGTTTCATTAATTATTATTCTTATTAATTATTAAATTATTTAATTATTATTATTATTATTATTAGTATTATTATTATTTATTATTATTGATTATTATTTATTATTCATTAATCCTTTGTTTTAATTATTGTACGGAAATTACGGTTATTCATAACTATAACGGTTACATATCACTTAGATAATCTTGTGTCTGTCGAATTGTGACGTAACTTAACACTGTATTGGGCGTAGCTCAATAGGTGCTATAGGTTTGGTACTCCATAGTGGGAATTGAGTGCTATCTATAACAGGAGGATTATAAGTATTAAATCAAAATGCATTTGAGAACAATCTTCTACGTGTGAATCGATGTACTTTGTATACGTAAGTTGATATTTATACTTAGATACGAGGTATCTGATATACTAGTATAGTACTACTCTAATCTCAGTATCTATAAAGATACCATATTTATACGTGTGAGTACGTATACTATAATGAGCATAAGTATAGTAGTACCAATAGCTATAATGCGTACGTAATATATATCATACCGTATATAGGATAGTATGTCCTATATTGAATTATGATAAGGTGTATAGTTGAGCTACGTACTCGTCCGCCCCACGCACTCCGCGGGAAAGTTATATGTATATGAGGTATAATTAAGATCCAGGTAATTATATATAGTATATAGCTATAAGCAGATAGTATTATATACTAAAATTATATACTATTATATTTATACTTTATTTATATATAAGGGCTCTAGATACTATTGCTAATATATATATTGTATAGTATATTATGTATATATATATTATATATATCATTATATATAGATTATATAATAGTATAATATAATAATATATATAACTAATATATTAGTATATATATATATATTATATATAATAGTATAGTGAATATATATATATATGATTAATATATAAATTATATATATATATATATATACCTATATATATTATATATATATATAGTTATATATATAAAAATAGATATCTATAATAATTCTATATATATATATCTATATATTATAATATATACCTAGCACCCTATCATCTACCTCCATAGTACTCCGTTATTAGTTACCGCTCCCTCTACTCCTACTATATATAATCTATATACTACTCTATATATATTGCTTAATATTATTACTCTCTATATTCTATGCACATATACTATCTACTCCTCTAATATACTCCTAATAGATCGTTAACTCTATCCTATACTTACTGTACATACTCTTCTATATCTATCTATCTACGCTATCTGTATTCCCATCATTTAAATATATATCTATATAATAGTACCTTACTAGCTATAGTATATACCCCTATATATATAGTATATATATATGTATATATCCAATATAAGTATATATGTATATTAGAGTATACTCAGTATATATAAATATGTAATAATATAATATATATATCTATCTATCATATCATTCTATAATATACTCTGTACTATTAAGGCCGTATATAAATTACTCGAGAAGCTAGGTAAATCGGATTATTGTCTACTAAAAAAAATTTTAACAATAATTAAAAAAAAAAAACACACGCTGTGTGAGGTCTAATCCCCCCAAATTTAAACCCTATTTGAATAATTACATACATAATCTCCATCCAATTCACATAACTACTACATACTACATACATAGCGATTTACAACAGCTCACATAATAATACACTACCATACAACATGTATGGAGTATCGTAGTAGTATGTTAAGTGTTGTATGTCATGGCTACTGCAACGTGTATGCTCACTCATATCTACTACCAGTATACGCACATTGACTAGTGAACTCAGAGCAGAGATCATATATTCTGTATGGAGGATACTTTATGTACATGACATACTACACACACACAACCACACAACATCATCCATTGTAGAAAGTCGAGATACTATACACAAATCGACAATTGATCTAAATTTCTCGTAATTGTATATATACGAGTATATATAAATATATATTAAACATTTCTAAACGTTTTCATAGTGAACCGTACAATAGCTTCAAAGCAAACAAGATGGAGAAGGGTTATTGTTCACCCGTCTGCGAACAAAAGGCCTTGCGAACATATTTACGAAGAGAGGTCTTGCATTCTTCATTCGGGGCTTTGTAAAGTCGCAGAATTTCAGACTGAGGAGTGGTCTGGATGTGCCTTATCGAATGGAATGAAATGTGGCACTGGTTTTAGAGTGAGAGGTAGGTTTATTATATTCGAAATGTGTTTGGCATTGTTTTATATTATATTTTATATTATATTATATTATATTATATTATATTATATTATATTATATTATATCATATTATATTATATTATATTATATTTTATATTATATTATATTATATTGGTGATATTTGTTTAGAGCGACAACTATCAACGGATCCATAATCTCTAAAAACTACAATAGTTACAGAAAAAAGGAATACGCTGGAATTCTGGCAAAATTTTATTGCGGAACTGTAAAAAAAAAAAAAAAAAAAAAAAAATTTGAAAAAATTATATCTCAAAAACTACAGTAGCTACAGGCGGAAAGGAATCATTTTGGAATCTGTAAATTTTAGTTTATAGGAAAGATGTAAAAATAAATAAATAAGATAAATAAATAAAATAAATATTGGCTATTTTTTTTTTTTAGGAGCAGGGGACATATATTATATATATTATTTGTAAAGGTATTAAACGGCAATGTAAGGGGCTCGAGCCGACGGGGAACACAGGGGGGGACGTTTTCCATACCCGGGTAGGGGAGGGGCGGAGGAAAACCCGCGACGACACCCCAATACCAAAGAGCGGGGGTTCCGGAGACCCTCCCGGAGGGGGGAATTGTCCTACCCCGTAGTTCCCCGGAAGGCGAGAGACCCCGACTCCTAACGCATACGGTGCGGTATAACCTTGGGGTATTCTTTAGTAAAGAAGAAAAAAAAGCAAAATTAATTCGTATGTCTATTTGATTTACGAGTAATGCTTATATGGTTCGTAATATTCTCT